>CM028884.1:25068504-25273504 GCA_016801885.1 Toxotes chatareus | reverse complement strand
ACTGCAGCTCACAATGACACCACTGTCAGCAGGACACAAACAACCGGGGCGCAGCAGAAACATGGACGCTTCATGTCCTGGAGGTCCACTGCTGTCAGGGAGCAAGGAACAAAAAAGGTTTCACACTGGACCGGAAAACACGAGGACGCCATGTCCAACATGTCTAACGTGAAAATGCCTCAATCAAGGCACCAAATCACCACAGCACTGCTGAAGCCTTCTCTTCACAATACTTAGTGAAACAGAGCACGTTTATACTCACAAACTATTTTACTGTTTTTGTTTAAAATTTGCTTCCAACTTTGTGGCGGCGCTTGAGAGAATAGAGTACACCCTTCTGTCAAGATAATTTATGACCCCCTGACCCCCCCCCAAGTTGACCGCCAGTTGACCCCCTCCCTTCCCGCCACAGGACCCACGTGACCCCTCCCCCTAGTCTGACGTCACACACCCCCCCTTGGTCCACGCCCCTGGGAAAACCCCTCATCATCCCTCCCTCCCTCAGCAAAACAAGATGGTGTCAAATAAATAAGTATGCTTTTATGGAAACATGGAATATTTCATGGGAACATGGGATGCTTTATGCAAACATGATGTGCTTTATGCAAACATGATCTGTAGATGCTCCTGTGTGCCACGGTCCTCCTCCTCCCTTTGCAGAATATTTGATGGCTCACATCTGCAGAAAATAACACAAACACTCACAGAGTTTCAGGTCAGGAGGTCCGCCATGGTATGGGAAAAATGCTTTTACCTCTACTTTGTGTCTCTAAAATACTTATTTACAACATGGGTCTGTTGTCTTTCCTCTATTTTAAGTTGTCATTACATCAGAAATGTGAGAAAATGACTCCTTCTCCTCCACTTCCCAAATCCCACTTCCACCTGAAGAAACAAACACAAACATTCACAGAGTTTCAGGTCAAAAGGTCCTCTAAGGTATGGAAAAAAACGGTGTTACCTTCACTTTGTGTCTCTAAAATACTTATTTACAACAGGGGTCTGTTGTATTTCCTCTACTTTATGTCTCTAAAATGCGTATTGACAACGGATCTGTTGTTTTTCAGGCGCATCACAAAAAAAAAAAAAGAAAAAAACGAAAGGTATAAAATGTGTAGGTGAGAAAATAACACCAGTACGTAGGGATCAGACTGCGCCGGCAAGATGAGTCGTGGTATGAATACGAATTTATCTGCTCGATCCTGTCACTTTTTAAAAACTACAGAGTAACTAAATATAACATTTTATTTATCTTAGAGATTACCGTTTGCGCCGAAATACACTCTCCTCCGCCTGGAAACTTGTTTTCCGGTAAGTCTCCGCAGAGCAGCTATACATTTAAACGATTAATTTTGAAATCATTTAACGAAGGTTTCCCTTGTTAAAAGTGACTTCAGAGGAGCTGGAGGACCTCCACTTTACGCAGTCAGACTACGGTAAGAAACAATGAGCGATTGGTAGCCGCAATAAAGAGCCGTAGACGGGTCACTGATGACAAAATACTTACAGATTTAATAGACCGCGCTGAGCGGTGTTTCGGGACATCTGACACATCTGCCGAAGTGTGCGGAGGAGACAGCGGGGACGAGGATTTTGTGCCGACCGTCCGTCCGTCTAGAAACCGCCTGAGACGTCGCACCCGTGTTAAGCGTCAACATCAGCCCGATCTCGGTTCGACCCGGCCTCCGAAAACATCCTGCCAGAAGTTCCGGAAAGAGAGTCCGAAGACGCCCCTGCTGTAACGGGTAAGTCTTTATTTTAATTTTTTCAAAGTCTGAAAGAAACGCCGCTGTCGGTTCGCCTCCTTTTTCTGCCGCTCAAAATTTGAAATGAAAGCCGATAGGAAGTGAGGTCGAGCGAGCGAGGGGGCGTACCCGTCAGAATCTTCCGGTGATGTTTTTAGAGAACAGCGCCGCCCTAGACGTCGGCGGAGTACTGTGTAACTTAATGACAATACGTTTAAAGAGTAACTTCCTCCTATACATTTTAAAAAGTAAATGAATTGAAATAATGAGTGTTATTGTGTGTCTACAGAATTTCAACCTGCCCTCTGGAGGATTTACCTCCTGAAAACATCCAGCCAGTGAGAGAAATAACGGGTAAGTTTGAACGAAAATAAAGATTTTTAAAAAATTTGAACCAAGAGGAGTCTTTTATCATTAAAAATAATATGATGATTCGTAAGGTCTGTCTACAGAGCCTCAGTACTGTGTAACTTAATGAGAATACGCTTAAAGAGTAACTTCCTCCTATACATTTTAAAAAAGTAAATGAATTGAAATAATGATTCAATTATTGTGTGTCTACAGAATTTCAACCTGCCCTCTGGAGGATTTACCTCCTGAAAACATCCAGCCAGTGAGAGAAATAACGGGTAAGTTTGAACGAAAATAAAGACGGTAGATTTAAAAAATTTGAACCAAGAGGAGTCTTTTATCATTAAAAATAATATGATGATTCGTATGCCTGTCTACAGAGCCTCAACTCTGCCAAAGAGCAACCTGCTGCTGATACATCAGACAAACGGTTGAAGATCTGGGAGCCCGTGCAATTTAGAGGAAGATTTCAGCCTCACGGCTCCGGGTTCCCCGTTCCGGTGGTTCCCATCCCCGCTTCCAGCATTCACGACGCCGGAGGAGGGTACGCAGGGATCATAGAGCGCCCCCACTGTGGTGAATATCAATATCAATAGCGTGTATTCCACTTCCACTCTGGTTTTTTTTTGAAAATAGAAATGGATAAAGAGTTCATAGCAGTTCCTGTAGAGTTAGAAGAAATTGTAGAAGAACTGAATAACCTTCCACCTGTTGCTGAAATAAATGTTACAAATTCTGGTGCAGAACATTCTGGTGCAGAGAATTATTTTCAGCCCTTAGAAAATGCTCTCCAGCATCTTGTGCTTTTGTCAGCGGCAGCAAACCCAGAACATTATTTTCAGCCCTTAGAAAATGCTCTTCAAAGCCTCACCTCCCCTAGCTCACCCATCTTTGAGGATGCCCGAGCAGCGCCGCCGGTACCCTCATCACCAGAGACAGACCCTGTTCCAGAGCATCGAGGCGGAAATTTTAGAATCTCCTCCTCCTCCCTCCCGACCACTTCCAGAACGACGACCATGACCGCTTTTAACAACGTGGAAATAAGGCGATTCGCCGCTCCTCCTCCCGAAAACGCATCTGATCTCGCCAATTTTACATAGATGTTATGAGCATCCTCCGAGATTTGGCGGAGGAGGCAAAATCAAACGCTAGACGAAATGATGTGATCCAGTTAGAGCTGAGAGGAGAAAGCGCAGCATCAACACGCCTCGGTGACCGCTGACGAAAACGGGATGCCATCCTTCCCGCCTTTGAGGGTCTGCTAGAAAGGTTAGTACAGTCCAACGCAGATATCGCCAGACGATAACCTGGAATTAATCGTCCAGGTGGTGAGAAATCCCAACGGCGTGTCAAAAGAAAACTGCACAAAACTTTAGAGTGCGAAATCATTCAAAAGAAGAAACGCCATCTGTACGTGGTAAACAATAACGATGATTGTCTCTGCTTCGCCATCTGCCTAGCTCACCTCACAAACCCCGGGTCGGGCGCCACGAGGTTGTAGAACGAGGGAGAGAGTTGCAGCGCCTAGCCGGTCTGAGTGAGCAGACGCCTGTGACCTTTAGCGACGAGGTAAATTTGAAAATATTCTCAGACGAAAAATTGTGGTCTTTCACAAAACTGCAGACGAGCCGCCCTCTCTCTCATTTTGAGACCGCTTTTTCTGATCGCTCAAATCCTCTATTTCTGCTTTTGTTGCAAAATCATTACTACGGTATACAAAATCTGAAAGGTTTTCTGGGTGCTAGGTACGCTTGTCAGTATTGTTACAAGACCTTTGAAAACTCACACACGCACTGCTGTTCCGGCTACTGCCCCGCCTGCTGTGACCTCTGTCCAGTGGGAGAGGATCTCAGCCACAGATACTGCCAGGACTGCGGCAGGATGTGTTGTACGCCTTTGTGCTTTTCCAGACACAAAGAGCCTCGGCAGAGGGGTGAAAAGTGCATCAGTACTTGCGTATGATTAAAAGATGCAGGGATTGTAGAAATCTGTACACCGTCAGTAAAACAGCAAAGTCTCACACCTGTCCTCTGAAGGCGTGTCACATCTGCGGGGAAAAAGTAGCCCTCGACAGTCTGAGCACGGAGCAGCACCGATGCTACATCCAGCCTCTCCCGCCGTGACGGAGCACGGTGAAAAATTGATTTTTACGATTTTGAAACGCTCGTCGACAGGGAAGGGGTGCACGCCCCTTACTTGGTGTGCACCAAAACATGGAAGGGTGAAGAGGGGGCTTTTACGGTTTAGACTGCGCCAGAGACTTTCTCCTGCGCTTTCAGGAGACCTCTTTACCAGGGAGCCACGCTTATAGCCCACAACGCCGAGGTTTTGACAGCTACCTGATCCTCAACTGCATGATAGAACTGGGTTACAAACCTTCTCACCTCATCATGCACGGCAGTAAAGTTCTGAGTTTCACAGATCCTGATTTCCGTTAAAATTCATCGACTCGTTATGTTTTCTCACCATGCCTTTAAACGCTATGCCCAAAGCCTTGGGTTTTAGCGATCAGAGCAAGGGCTACTTCCTCACAGGTTCAGCTCAAAGAAGCGCTTAAGATACGCCGGACCCTACCCCCACCCAACGACATTACGGTGTAGAACGATGACATCTCATCAGCGAAGCAGAGTTTCAGCGCTGGTACGAAACAGCTTCTCAGGGTATCTTTCACTTTGAAAAGGAAGCTCTGTACTATTGTAAAATGACGTCCGTGATTCTCTTAGAGGGATGCGCCAGATTCAGAAATCAGTTTCTCCGCGACACGGAGTGGACCTTTTCAGCTGCGTGACTATCGCCTCAGCCTGCATGAAAGTGTTTCACCAATTTCCTGCCCCTCAATCCTTGGCCATACCTTCGCCTCGACAACTACAGGCGCCAGTGCAAAAGCTATTCAAACGCCCATCCAGTGGTTAGAGGGTGGCGCGACAGAAAACAAGTTTATTCGCACGCCTGAACGAGGGAGAAAAACAAATAGGGCCTTACTTTGTGGACGGTTATGCCGAAATCGAAGGTGTAAAGTACGCTGGGGAATTTCTGGGGTGCTTTTATCACGGTTGTCCCGCCTGTTTTCAGCCCTGCGCGAGACGTGTCCTTTGACAGGAACCCCTATGAGGCGCTGCACGGTTACCTGTGAGAAATTACAAAGACTGGAAAACGCTTACGGAGTCCGCACGATCGCCGCTATGAGAGAACACGAATGGTCAGAGATGACACGCCTCACTCCGGAGTGATGGCCTTTCTCAAACGCTGAGCCCCCAAACCTCTCTCCTCGCCAAGCTTCTCACGGAGGCAGGACCTGCGCCGCGAGGTTGAGATACACGGCGCCTCTGACGAAACCGCAGTAGTACGTGGACGTGACGCCTCTGTACCCCTCACGCCAATTGTAGCTTTATGCACTCTCGCTTAGGCCACCCGACCGTCAGATACAAAGACTTTGATGACCCACGAAACTACTACGGGCTCATCAGCGCCGCTGCCTACCCTCCTCAAGGGCTCTTTTTTTCCTGTACTGCCTTACAAAACCTCTCGAGGCAAATTGGTGTTCACCTCTGCCGCACGTGTGCTGAAACAAACAATCAGACATCCTCATGCAAACACGACGATGAGGCTAGAGCGTTGACGGGGTGTGGGTCACCGCCGAATTCAACAAAGCTCTGGATCGCGTTACAGAGTCGCAGAGATTAACGAGGTGTGGCACTTTGACGGACGAAGCGATTCCATCTTTGTCGACTACATACACACCTTTCTGAAAGGAAAGCAGGAGGCTTCGGGTACCCCCAGAGGCGTGTGATGAGGAAAGCAGGCAAAAGTACATCAGAGACTATCGGTTCCATCAAGGCGCCCAATTAGACGCAGACAAAATTGAAACCAACCCAGCCAGGAGACAGGTGTCTAAGCTCTGCCTCAACAGCTTCTGGGGCAAGTTTATGCAGAGAAGTAATATGACTAGAACCGAGCTGATCAGCGAGCCGCAGCAGTTTTTCCGCTTGATGTTTTCAGGCCAGCATCGAGTCAAGTACTTTTCCTTCCTCAGCGACAAAACCGCCATGGTTCAGTGGAATTACCACGAGCGATGCGCGCGCCGCATTCTCCCGGCAGATCCAATAACGCTTTCGCCGCCTTTCACCACCGCCACGCCTGCCTCAAGTTGTACGAGTATCTGGAACAGTTGGGAGACAGGGTCCTCTATACCGATACAGATAGCCTGATTTATTCGGTGAAAGAGGGAGAGTCCCCTGAACTGGGTCATTATCTGGGGATTTGACGGATGAGCTGGGAGGCTTACAGCATTCAAGAACACGCCGCCGTCCTAAAAGTTACGCCTACCAAACTAGAAATAGTAAAAGGTAGTGATGCGCTTTTGGCCAAGGGTATCACTCAGACCCGAGACAGCAGCGAGCGAGTCAACTTTGACGGTGTGAAAGAGCTGGTGGAAGGTTATTTGGACCAGTCTAGGAGAGGAACGGGTGATTCAAATCCTCAACACACACAACATCGTTAGGGATAAAAAGAGACTGCTATTGAAAAATTCTGCATTTCAGAAAAAATTTAGAGTGGTATACGACAAAAGACGCCTGTTTAGCGACGGGACGAGCCTGCCTTTTGGCTATTGATTTTGAATCGAGTCTGTGATGGAGGAAATTAACTTTGATCCTAGACTTACTGCACCTTTTTCATGTCTGGTGGTGGGACCCAGCGGATGTGGGAAAACCTATTTTGTAAAAAGTGTTTTAGAAAATTTAAAAGATGTTGTAAATAGTGTACCTGAAAATGTAGTGTGGATTTATACGCCCTTTCAACCTATGTATGCTGAACTACAAAAGATAAATAAAAATATTAAATTTGTTGAAGGTCTGCCTGAGTCTTTTGAAGACGACAACCTGTTTCCTCCCGAGCAGAGTCATTTGATTATTCTGGACGATGTTATTTTTCAGGCCTCTGACCATCCTGAAGTGGTTAGAATTTTCACGCAGTACAGACATCATAGACGATGAGCCATGATGCTCACTCAAAATGTATTTCATCGAGGCAAATACAGCCGCACCATCAGTCTGAACAGTAATTATATGGTGCTCTTTAAAAATCCTCGGATAAATTACAGCTGAATGTGTTAGCTCATCAGATCTTTCCGTCCCAAAAACCTTTTTTCTGAAAGTTTTGAAGACGCCACAAAGACCCTCACGGCTATTTAATCCTCGACCACACACCCACCTGCCCAGAACGGTATAGACTGAGGACCGGATACTTCCCGTCAGTGGCCGACGGTGTACGCCCAGAAACCCAGATAAATTCCTCCTCACCATGTCGGTTGCATAAAAAAGGAACGGTCCCTTACTCAAAGTTTGTACCTGGCTACGCCTCAGAAACGCCGAGATATTCTAGCTCACTGTTCGCCGGACTTTCTCAGCGCCTGTGTGAGATCGCCACAATATTTTGAAAGGCAACATTCCCTCTCGCCTCAACAATATACGAAACTAAAGAGACAGAAAAAATTATCAAACTGTTGGCGGACAGAAAAGTGGGTTTGAAACGTAAAAAACAAGTGTTAAAGAAGCAGACGGGGGATTTCTTTTTACCCCTACTCTCAGCCGCTATACCTATCATCGGAAACCTCATAGGAGGACTTATAAGAAAATAAAATGTCTCTGAGGACGAGCCAGAAAATGTTTCTCCTCTCACCCCAGCAGCTGAGCTGCCTGACCCGCCTCCGAATCTTCTTCTTCTATCAGACAGACGGTCAAGATGATTTGGACGCTCAAATGAGAGAGATTTTAAACGAACCCGGATTGAGTTCCTATGAAAAATCAAAAATACGACGCGCCCTGCAAAGATACCTCGCCTGATCAAGCAGGGTCAGAAAGAGGAACGCCGGGTGACTTTGTCTTTGCATCATGACCCGTCATGCGAGAGGAGGGGAAGGAGTTCACGCCACAAGGGCGGACACGACGGGGCGCTTTCGCCTGCATCAAAAAGGATTCGACGGAACGGGATTTAGATGAAACGGCTAGTGAGATATTAAAAGTCTTCCTCCTCGCGATCGCAGAAACACCGAGTACGTGATGAAGAAGTTAGCCGAAGGTGAGGGGGGCTGGACTTCGAAAGGGGAATTTGTTTATAAGGGGAAGACTGTAAAAGGGTCTCATATGATCGATTTGTTTAAAAACCTTTCTTATAAAAAAGAACCCCACCGCCGCTGGTTGGACTAGTTTCTAAGTATTCTGAACGATCTGAACGTCCCCGTTATCCGTCGTGACTAACCCTCAAGCGCTGCGGAACAGTTGCATCGCCTCAAAACGGACGACTTGCCGGATCTTTGGCAAGAAGAAGAAGAACAAGAAGAGAAAAAAAGAAGACGAAGAAAAGTTAACCTATCTCCGCGATGGATTAGTCCGTCGGAAGAGGGAGAGGATAAAAAAAGACTGAAGAAACCTTCTAGATGGATCCACTTTTCCCCATAAATGACTCATACTCTGTCCTTTTCTCAATAAAAACTTTATTCATCAGCGCTCACGCTGCTTCACGGTACATTTTTTATCACGCATTTTACAAGAAAATAATAATAAACAGGATCATCTGCAGCAATCTTTAAACGCTTGTAAAGAGCAAGTCAGGTGGGTAAAAGAGTCGCACGGGTAGACATTCGGATACAGCGCTTGTATTTTTTCACAAAGTCAGAGACCGTCGATCATTTTTGGATGCATCTCGGTGGTACAGAGACAGTACGCTGGGAAGCGATAATCCACGGGCGCCGCTTGACAGAGATAATAAACGCAGTGTTGCCCGCAGGTAATGGACAGGGGTGTTGAAGCTGTCGATTGTGGTACAAGATCTCTGTAGAACGGTCTTCCAAAACTGCGAGATGCTCAAGGGTAATAATCAAAGTGTGGGGCAGACCGTAAGAGTCGAAAAAGGTAGCCGCTACTGCTTTTCTTCCAGAGTCAAAGCCAACCAGTGTTCTCCCGCATGTGGGAGGGGTGTGTGTGACGATAAAGTACGCTGGGATCTGAACGACAAAGTGAGCGAGGGAAGCTGGTCCGAGGCCCACACGCCAAGCAAAATACATCCCCAGCAGACGGTGCAAAAGATTTTCCAGCTGATGGTTATTCATTTATTTTTTTTTTCTTTTAGTTAATAATAATCCACCAACACCTGTCGCTTTTGAGTTGATTTCCAAAATGGAATCGTAACAGGCGCATACAATCAGAGTGGTAGTGTGGGGCAGGGGAACTCTGAATCTCATCTCCAGTCTTAGATTCCCGTTGAAATGGGGGACAACGCGCCGTTGTCTTCTCCCCCGGTTGAGATTGAATACAAACAAAGAGTAACCGCTGTTAAATTCTCGACGATCGATGCTCAGAGGTAAATCTTTGAGATGTCTCCCTGTGGCCATGAACACGCTTGTAAAATTCTCTGACCGAAATCCCGCCATTAAATCGGGTTGGAAAGCTTTATGGAATCTGTTTGCCGTCCTGACAGAGGGCCAGATATTCCACGCCGCTGTGGATAAAATTGAAGGGCTTACAGCCCTCGACCCTGTGAAGGCTTCAGGGTTTACCATGCCCAAAACCACGATTTGGGCATAGCCCCGAGAAAGAGATTCTCCTGATTACATACCCTGGAATTCTCTGAATGGAGTAGGTTTTTACGCTGATGCGCGACAAGGGGTAGAGCGCTGCATCTTCAGTAAAGCCGCTGCATGACCTAAGCGCACGGCCGGGAAACGGTGACTTTTTTGACAAACAGAGAGGCCCCTAATATCTTCAAACGAAAATTGAGTTGCGGGGCCCCATCAGGCAGAAAGAGTCGCTGGAGCGTTTCAGTTTAATTCTCATATCCACGTTGTTCAAAAGGAGCCTCTCGCAGAAAAAAACAGGTCGCCGTGGAGAGGACCCATCAGGTGTACTTCTCTAGAATTGACCGTGAAGGCGGCTCTCTCATTCAGCCCTCTGTTAGGCCCGTTATTGATCACTATGGAGTCCATGGCTCCCGCCAGATCTTTGTAAAAAAAGACCCGCTTAAATTGACTCTTGAGCGTGTCTCCTGAAAAGTTGAGCAGAGTTTCAATGATGGCTCTGTAAGGGTGTGTGGAGCTAGACTGAGAAATCAGTCGATCCCCCAGAGTCACGCCGCATTGGCTGAACATTGTATTCAGAGGATAATTCACAAGGCCCACCGGCGCATCATTCGCCAGGTCGGTACCGCCGACGTTGGTAATTTTCACGCCGCACGCAGTAACAAAGTATCGTTGAGATCCAAATACTTTTCACCATCTCCTGGGATAAAAACTCAATGGGGCCCCTTCGGTGATGGCGGAGATAGGTGAAATTTCAGTGTACATCTTATCTTCGACAGACAGCTGGGTCATGGGGGCTGAAAATAAATCCAGTTCCGCTTAGAGTGCATTCGGGAGATTTATGATGTAAAAGAGCCATTTTAAAGGAATATTATTTCCCCCTAGCGCTTAAAAGATGTCAGACTTTCTGGTAGACTTCCTTCCTTTACGCTTGCTTCTACCGAGTGAGTTTGTCTTTGAACCTCACGGGCTTTTTTAGACGAGCTGAAAACACGCTTCTCCAGGCGGTCTCTTTTTCAATCTGCGCGATAACACGAAAAATACCGCCTGATCCTCTTGCTTCTTGTGATCGGTTAATTTCTCCGCTGCCGGCTGATCACATCCGGCGCGATGTGGCTAGCGGTCGATTTAAGATGAGGTTTAGCGATGGCAAAACCTCTTTGAGCAGAGGGGACACGAAACGAAATAATTTGGAAAATATAGAACCTATACCGCGACCGCACATGACGGGTGCTCCGTGAAAACCCGGTAAGGCACCCCGACTTGACTTTCATAATAGCCGACAAAGCGTTGAGGATCTTCTCTCCAGCGATCTGAGCCATGGCTTTTCTCTCAAGCAGAGCGTAGCCGCAGACCGTCCGTAGATACTGAACAAGGGCCTTATCAGGCGTCAGAAGTTATATAGAGACGGTGTTCAACGTCGAATGTTAGCCGGTTTAAAGTGTAGCTTGACGATGGTCTTGCCGTAAACAAAGTTTACGTGTTCGTTGCGATCCGCTTTGATCTCGATGTGGATATTTTTGATGTACTTTTTTGACACGGGTACATAATGTACAGTATGATATCTGATGCTCACCGACGCTAAAATGCCCTTTGATGTTGACCACTCCCAGAAGCGGGAGTAACTATCGCCCACCGCTTGATACTGAACGAGGTCTGTGTAAACGCATAAGCTATTGAACCCCGCGCTGAGATCGGCGGGTAGGTGGCGGACGGTTGGGTCCGAGAGTCCACCATTCGTCCGGTTTTAGGCCTAGCATGTAACCCAAGCGAGTGGGGACGAGGATTCTGTACCGCCGCCTCCTTTGAAGTCAAAGCGCTTGGTCACGTTGTTGAAAGAAATGTCGGCGCCGGGATGTGCTTTTTAATGGCGGACTATATGATCCAGGAGTTCTTTTGACTGTCATAATATCCTCCCTACCAAATATCAGGTTTGTCACCGACCCTACTCTGTCAGGCGGTTCACCTTCTTTCAGTTTTGACAATACAAAATAAGACCCGACCGGAGATAAGTTATACCAGGTGTGGGGTAAACGATTTCACAGAGACCTACGACCCAGTCTCCGCCAGTTCGATGGGTTTAGCCAGATCCGTCGTGTAACTAGAACTGGTGTTATTTTTAAACATTTCCAGACTGGCGCTGAAGGCAGGGTGACGAAACCCGCCTTTGGTTCAAGAGTCCATACTGAGCGAGCGAGCGAAAGCGAAGCGAAAGTGACTAGAGGAACGAATAATGAAAGCCGCGGTCGCGAGGCACACAGATTTAAATGTCTTTCAGATCCGAGGCTTTGACCCAACTGTTGAATTTCTCAGGCCAGTTTTTCCAACGTACTAAAACCTGTTTTACACCCCTGACGGTACGCCTTTTTCAAAATTTCTTCCACTCTGTACGCTCTGTCTTTAGCCATTTTTACTTTCTGCAACTCTGCTTCAGAAAACGATCCCTGGATAGGTTCACCATCATAATCTTTGAGCCTGTATACCGAGGGGTACGAGGTAGGCGGTCTGACACCGTAAACACTTCGCCTGTGAAACTTTGTTCGTATTTTTTATCAAACACCCTCGTAGTTTGGATATTCTGACCAGTTCCCCTTCTTAAACTTCATCTTTGGCGCCTCTCTGTGTCGAGAGGGAAACGTGCTGCATAAATTTTGAAACACTTGAGAGGCGCTTCTCCGAGGTCACCTGCGCAGGAGTCATTTTAATACTGCTGTGGAAGCTGTTGTTGTAGCTGTCGACCAAATGTTGTAAGACGCCGAGGTATCGATGAGTATTGTTGGTCGAAAATATCTCCACATTCTAGTTTTCAGCGCACGGTTAAATCTTTCAATCACCGAGGCCTTCAGGTCACTGGCTGTAGCAAAATGTACTATACCGCATTTCATCATCAGGGCTTCAAACTTTTGGTTGAAAAATTCTTTACCCGCTGGCTGTTTGCAGCTTTTCCGGTGTTTTGCTGTCTTGGAAAATAGATTCAAAGGTCGACGTTACTGCATCGGGCCGCCTTTTTTTTTTTTTTAACGCCTGGACATAGGCCTTTTTGGAAAATACATCGATGACCGTTAATAAATACTTGTACCCGCTGTTATGTTCGGACAGAGCCTGCATGTCACAAAGATCAGCCTGAAATTGGTTTAAAGGCCGGGGACAAACACTCGGTTTCTGGGAAAATGTATTCTGGAGGGTTTGTGCAGAGTGTAAGCGCCTTGCTCGGATAAAAACTCTCTGACGCTTTTCGGTCTTGACTTTCTCTCCGCTTCATCTTGCACGGCTCTCATGGAGTCGATCTACTCCTCCAAAGCTGCCCGGATGAGCAGGGTTGTAATACACTCTTTTCATCACCACGCCTCACCCATCCCTCCCTTCTTCAGTAGTTTCTAACGCTGAAATGAAGCAACAATGAGACTAGAGTGCTTTTTTTTGTTTTCTTTTTTTTTTTTTTTTTTTTCAGGCGATACATGTTTCAACAACACCAAAAAATAGCTAAATACAATGTTTAAAGAACATAACATAATACAATGTATGAAGAACATAGCTAAATACAATGTTTGAGCAAAATAGCTAAATACAATGTTTAAAGAACATAACATAATACAATGTATGAAGAACATAGCTAAATACAATGTTTGAGCAAAATAGCTAAATACAATGTTTAAAGAACATAACATAATACAATGTTTGAGCAAAATAGCTAAATACAATGTTTGAAGAAAATAGGTAAAAAACAATGTTTGAAGAAAAAACGGCTATATATACAATGTTTGAGCAAAAATAGCTAAAAATACAATGTTTGAAGAAAATAGGTAAAATACAATGTTTGAAGAAAAACGGCTATATATACAATGTTTGAAGAAAAATATCAAAAAGCATGCCCATCTAACTTTTTAAAATTTTTAAAGCTGCTTAGCACGGAGGGATCCGAGGAGTGTAAACGATGTAGTGTAATTTCACCAGTTCAGCGGTGATAGACAGAGGCAAGTTGTTTTGCAGACAGTAACTGGCAGCATCCACAAACAAAGCATACAGACTGAACACATGACCGGACTGATACGAAAAAAAAGAGTCTCTAGTCCATTCTTTCACAATTTTTTCCAAGGTCTCTGACAAACTACCTGGGTTGATGCACACAGCATCGTGTACAAACGCCTGCCAAGGGGTGTCGACAGAGCAGGAACGAACTTTGTCCAGAATGTTTTCCATTCGTATGCATTTCAGCTACTGTAGAGTCTCTCAGCCTTGAGATTTTGTTTTGAATAACTTGATCCAAAAGATGAATTAACTGAGAAATGGCAGATAGGTCTTCCACAGCCCTCACACATTTTGCCCACTGATGACCCATTTTGTTATTTTCACAAAAGGACTTACTTATCGCTCCAGCACTCGCTGACTGCTCGCAGTTGTCCGATTTTCACCACATCCTCTCCGATCAAGTCATCGTGACATCTCGCTGATGCTCTCGCCGATTTTCCTGACCGATTTCAGTTCGTGTAAAGGGTTTCTGTCACGATCTGACTCTCTCTGCCCCTCGACTCGGATGTTGCGCAAGGTCAGTAGACGCTTGAATGGAAGGAATCAATCTGGGAGTACAAAGTCGCCTCATCAGCCCATAGTAGTTGGTCTGGTAAAACCTTCTTCAAGTACTTCCAGACACATGTGTTGGGTCTGGCTAGGATGGTTGACCAGACAGCCGTAGCAGTTGTCACGGAGGAACTTGTGAACAGTCAGGTTGAGCAGATGGTACAAGCCGGATTTTACAGCCTCGATGAGCGCCGATGAGATCCAGCCGCCGACTTCGCCGACTTTCTCCACCAACTGCGCTTTTGATAAAGTTGAAGGAGGCTGGGAGGCAGGGATCGGGAGTCCTCCGCCTGAGGCGACGGAGCTAGGGGACTGCTCAAGGCCCCCGCCGCCTGAGGCGACGGAGCTAGGGGAGTGCTCGGCGCCCTCCGTGATCTGAGGCGACGGAGCTAGGGGACTGCTCAAGCGCCCCTCCACGCCTGAGACAATCTCTGCATCTGAGATACTGGAGGCGGGTGATGAAGGTGGTGGTGAGGGCTGCTGTGGAGACATACCCTGAGTAGCGGAGGCTGGGGATGGAGGCGGTGAGGGCGGCGGTGTAGCCGAACCTGGGCCTCTTCCATGTCTGAGGACTGTAGTGCGGCGTGAAGCTTGGCGACCTCGATGCTGCCGAACCGCCGCAAGTGGAGCAGACCGCTGCATGGAGCCCCTTTTGAACA
The DNA here is from genome assembly GCA_016801885.1 of Toxotes chatareus. Lineage (NCBI taxonomy): Eukaryota > Metazoa > Chordata > Actinopteri > Toxotidae > Toxotes > Toxotes chatareus. The sequence continues at coordinate 25,258,598 of CM028884.1, read as the reverse complement.
GCAAGCCTCGCTGTGTTCCATCTCGCCACCAAACATATCTTTTTCTTCACTTTCCAAGTCTCTTTTATAGTGCTTTGGGGCGTGGTCTAGGAGGATGCTGCAGAGGGGGGTGGAAGAGTCTAGAAGGTCAAGGCTTTTTTCACCACTAAAGCCTCCCTCCAGTTGCGACAGTTACGGAAAAGAGTGTTGATATTTCCTTCCGCTTCGCCATCATCGCTTCATGCCATGCCAGACACGAAACGGCAGGGCTAATAATGTACGGAATACGCCGCAGTCTGAATTGAAACACTCCAAAACAAGGAACTCCTTACTGCCCGGATCCTCGGACGTCCGCAGGCTGACCCGGAGGAACCATCGACCGCAGACCGTAGTTTTGGACAGCCATACGGCGCTGAAAGTGATCTTTTTTCGTGCCAGCTCCGCATCGGTGGGGAGAGGCTGCAAGCTCCCACAGCTCTCTGGTGTTGGGCAATCACACTCGATGACCTCTAACGGCTCGGGACCTTTGCGACGCTGGCCGACACATTAGCAAGTGTTTCAGCACACCCCAATCGACAGAAGTCAGCGAGCTATGGTGGACAGAGTTCCCAAGGCTTCATCCTGACCCCGCTGATACAGCCACAGCTCCCCTGTTTCAGACTTTGAACGCATAACCCCACCATCCACACAGTCCGTAGGGCTGTAAAGACCATTCTTCTTTCAGAGCCACGGAGGATGGCGCCTGCAGTCGCCGCAGATACACCGTTGTTCTCTTGGGGGTATTCGCCTCGAGGGCGACTCTTCAGAGACATTGATGGGAGTCTCGCTAATCAGCGATCTGGTTAGATCGGGCGCCTTTTGCTGAGGCTCACTGACGACGCCTTCCATCATGGTTTCTTCGTTGTCTGTCTTATGGGCTCCTGTCTGGTCTTTCGTCGCAAAAACTCACAGTCTTCTTCATTTCCTTCGCTCAGAGAAAACCGCTTATGATCGCTTGTCACACCTCATTTTTCCCGACATGATGACTGCTATACTGTGCTGCCTCTTTGCAACTTGGAAACTTTGTGTTTTTCAGAACCTTTATATTCGCTTTTCAGCTACTATATCTCCTATGGAAAATGGCTGGAGGAGGGGAGGATGATGAGGGGGTTTTCCCAGGGGCGTGGACCAAGGGAGGGGTGTGTGACGTCATACTAGGGGAGGGGTCACGTGGGTCCTGTGGCGGGAAGGAGGGGGTCAACTGGCGGTCAACTTGGGGGGTCGGGGGTCATAAATTATCTTGACAGAAGGGTGTACTCTATTCTCTCTAGTTAGAAGATAATACCGATAACAGGAGGAGGAGGGAGACAAGGACCAGCACACCTCCAGTTTACCGCTGAAATGACATTTAGATAAATGATATTAAGAGACAGACATCGTTCCATATCAGATTATGTGTGTGTGTTTACTTCAATGTGTGTGTTTGTCTGATAACACACTTCTGTTCTGAGGGTAAAAAAAAAAAAAAAACATTCAAAAGGTCACAGAGTTATTTTTCCTTTCTGCTAAATGTCTCAATCAAATTGAATCTCAAGATGGTGCAGAGAGCCTGACATTTAAGGCCCCGTGCAGAACCACGACCACCTTAAATACTGTGTCTGTGCTCTGAGTGTTAGGGGCCGGTTTACTGGATCTGTGCACGCGGATAAACACACGGAGACCAGGTGGTGACATGAGGAAAGTTCATCACAACGTCCCTGTGAATGCAAATAAACGCCACGTTCCATCTATAACATAGATTCTGTTCGCTTTGCTGCTCCATGAGAAAACAGCAGCTCGGTTCAAATCCTGCAGCTTAAACACAGAGAACACAGTGTGAAGGCCAGATGGGAGGCTGGCAGTGTGGCACCCCATCCCCCCCAAAACACCAGTCAAACCACACACACACACACGCACACACACACACACACAGACACGCACACACACACACACACACACACACACACACACACACACACACACACACACACACACACACACACACACACACACACACACACACACACACACACACACACACACACACACACACACACACACACACACACACACACACACACACACACACACACACACACACACACACACACACACACACACACACACACACACACACACACACACACACACACACACACACACACACACACACACACACACACACACACACACACACACACACACACACACACACACACACACACACACACACACACACACACACACACACACACACACACACACACACACACACACACACACACACACACACACACACACACACACACACACACACACACACACACACACACACACACACACACACACACACACACACACACACACACACACACACACACACACACACACACACACACACACACACACACACACACACACACACACACACACACACACACACACAGCGCTGATTGGCTTTCAAAGGTCTTGATTGAACTCAGAGGCAGCTCCTGGTGCTTGTAGTGGGTACAGCTCCACAACATTCATCTTAACCTATTTTCCAGCAATAATCTACATAAATACTCCCCAATCTCCAAGGACAGGGATGGCAGAAGACAAATTACAGCCCCGAGGCTGAAGAGAAGCACGAGCATGTTTATGTGCGTGTGTGTTTGACGGGCGGATTCTGACTCCCATGCTCCCGAGGCTCGCAGCAGATCAAAGCGGCCCCGGCGGCCCGGCTCGCTTCGTGGGGGCTGTTAAACGTAGACGGTCGTCGTTTAGACACAAACCGATCCGGCCGTTTCCAATTAGCAGCCGCTCCGAAAGCTGAAGGTTAGATAAGGAGTGAGTGTGCTCCCACTGCAGCCTGAGCTGGATCAGCACCGCGGACAGCTCCTCCTGCACTGCAGGTACAGTACTGCTCATACTACAAGCAGTACTACTGATACTACTGTTAGTACTGATACTACTGATACTACTGATACTACTGTTAGTACTGATACTACTCATACTACTGATCTGTCTGTGGTCTGAATGCTGGGAGCTGCTCCTCTCTGACCACAGCTGAAGCATAAATCTGACTCATCCATCAGGTTAAAGGCCTGTTGGGGTTAATACTGTAGATTCTCAGGCTCGGTCTGGTTTTCAGTCTCAGAGCGATGGTGAATTAAATCAGGGTTTCTCTGCCTCTTCTGACCTGTCAACCATTTTTAAAACCAGAGACTTAGAGTCATATTTCTTCTTTTGTCAGGACACAGGGAGGGACCTGAGCGAGTTACATGGAAATTATAATATATATAATATCTTATAATATTCTATACCTATTTTATTATTTTTTAATTAGAAATGCCAATAAATCACTTTTTGAAGTTTTCAGTCTGACCCAACAGACTCTGTGGTTTTCAGAGACTTTTACAGTTTGACAAAAAATTTAAATATTTGGACAAAATGTCATTTTTTGAGAAGGAAATAAATAATATCTGCACCCACTGTACAACTCGATGGAAAGGACAGATCCACCGGCCACACAGAGGGTGAAAGCACCAGGCTCAGAGCAGGAAACAAGAGGAAAAAAGATGAAATTAATAAATCATACGGAACATCAACCTGTCTGCCGCCACATTTTCTCTCTTATCTGCCTAAATGCTGCATAAAGTGAGGTTTATCCCTCTAACCCATCTTGGTGTCTCAGTGTGTAATATGCTTTGGCGCTGAGCGAGCTGAGGAGCTGAGCCGCGAGTCTCTGTGGGCAGAGCCCAGACCTCCACACGGCTCCGAGCTGCAATCAAAGACCTCCACACGCCGCCGCTCACAGGCCGGCTGACTGAAGGCGAGAAGCCTGCCGACAGCTGCCATTCAGTCTGACTACACAAGACACAAACACAACAACAACAACACAACACAACACAACACACAGCAGACACAGCGTCAGTGAAGGTGTTTCAGCAGTCAACAGCACCGACCATCAGTCCTTCCACTGACACAACTGGGTTCCTACTGACAAATATGATGTTAAACCGCACTAAACTGGGACACAGCCCCAGCCACTGCTAATCCCCATTATGTTCCACTGCTAAAAGTGGTGCCTTTCATTATCATCAACATGGTTTATAAAACAGCCCAAAGCAGGAGCCTTCCCCTTTGTCTTTGGGGAATGAAATTGCCCGTGAGCCTCTGAAATCCACCGCACTTTTATTTTTGTGTCTTCCTCAAATTTGTCATGTTCCAGAAGATAAAGCTCTTCTCTTTTCTCTCCATCTTTCAATGCACCACACTTTCGCGGGAGACACAAAGGGATTCCCCGAAGTCTGAGCGTGAGTTGATGGAAAAGTGGAGCACGAGTTCATCCGCGGAGTGATGAGGGGCTTTATGAGGATGGGGGTTTAGGGGCTTCTGGAGCTGCTGCAGACGTGTGGTATCTGTGTGTGGTGGCGGGGGGTTGGGGGTTAAGCTGTCATTGCTCTATATCCTGCCACCACTGGAACAACGGGTGGAAGGAAAGGGGATGTGAGTGTGTGAGTGTGTGTGTGTGTGTGGGGGGGGGGTGATCCCACTCAATCCTTTCTGCACTTACGTGAAAACCAAAGCAAATCCTCAAACAAACAAAAGATCCTCCACCCCTGCATCCATATTTACCCCCCCAGCCCCCCACCACATACTGTACGCTGTAAATGACTGCAGCCTTTCCCATACACGTCCCCCCGAGGAGGGATCCCGCACTCGGTAATCCCAGGAAAACTGGCTCTGGGGCAGAGTGGCAGGAGAAGAGACCCGGGGATTGATCTGGCTGTCTGAGACTCCGTCTGCTCGCAGCATCGTCAGGTTTCACAGAGAGAAAGAACTTCCAGCACAAACAAACCATGCCAGGGTGGAACATACCAAATCCCAGAGGCAGGGGGGTGGGAGGCCGTTTGGATTTTAACCTTTCACCTCTCACTTTTTCTCGAGGACAATGAGGAAAATTCACAGACGTTACATGAACATGAGCAGAATTTCATGTTATGAATAAATAAGGCTGGAAGTCAGCGCTGACCCACAGTCACTGCGTTGTTCCACATACGCTGTGCAGCAGCACAGAGTGAACGGTGCGACAGCTTTCTGACCGTGCGGTGCTGCAGCGGAGAGCAGGGACTGTTCTGGAAACTGGACAAACCTTTGGCGACTTGGAAGTAACAATAAGAGGTAATGTGACCCGAGACGCCCCTTGCTATCATCGGGTGCATTTTAAACCTGTTTACATGCTACAGTAACTGGGTCAATGCTCAAATAGCTTTGCAAATCGAATGGATGTTGAACAGCAGTCGCTGGGCGCTGACTCGCACATGTAAGCAAAGACCTGAGCATGACAACAACACGACTGGTGCCAAAACAAAGACGAGGCTCGAAATGTGTAAAAGAGCTGATTCACCGTGTCACCCTCAGGTTGTCTGCTGACCGCAGTGACCGTCACACAAACCACAGACTTCACGGCACGAGTCTGTACGTTGTCTGTTCATCTGACGGGAACGGACTCGTCTCACCGCGTCTCAGAGTGCAGCAAACTCAGCACTGACGTCAACACGCGTGACATCAGCATCCCAACCCCGCTGTCCCCGGAGGAACCGAAGTGGAACGACACCAAATAAAGATGCAAGTGCTTTTCGGAGGCAGAGAAATACAGCAGCAGCGCCGGTGTTCCTGTTTTGCTCTCTTTTATCTCTCCGGGGGGAATGATCAAGGGGTGAGCGTTAGCTGCGAGCTACACGGCCTCCTCCTCATAGCTGGCAGCAGACTACTGCAGCCCCCCCACCCCCCCTCCCCCGCTGCGAGAGCCAGCAGCCTGCAAACACACTCCCACAGCCAGCAACACAGGGAGGTACACGGCTGAGGCTGCACGAGTCAAACGGTTTCACTGGATGAACTCACAAATACACTTCTTGTTTCCAAACCACAGTGTGTCAGCTTGCATTAGGAAAAATCTCTGCTGGAATTCATGAGTCGCTGTCTGTCCTGACCACTGTCCTCGCTGTTATTCCACCTGTCTCCAGCAGCACTCACAGATTACAGCGGCTGGAAGACGCAAGAGGGAACAAACACACAAACAAACAAACAAATAAATAAATCTATAATAAGTGCGTTATTCTTGCCATAAAAGGAAAGTCTGGTGTTTTCCTTCCAAGGTCAAACCCTCAGAAACAGCCCTGCATGCGTGCACATGCCTGACTGTTAGACTGTCCACACCAGACAACAAGAGGCGCACAACACAACACTACGCTGTTGTTTATTCAGTCCGAACCTGCATAAATAACTTTAATGTGTGTTAGAAAACCTGAAGCAGCACGTTGCTGTTCTCCTCTCGGGTAAACGTCACCACAGGAGCAGGAAGCACACAACTTAAAGCGGCGCGATACGGAGCTTTTCGTCAGCGTCCATCAGCTCGGAACCAGGAGCACATGCAGGATGCAGCAGCAGCTCCAGGGTAACTGCACTCACAGAGAACATGTTATCATTTATTCATCACAGATGTGTGACTGCAGGACGGCTGCTCGGCCCAGAGGCTGGCTATGATAATGATGAAGGCTGGAACGGTATAATGAGACAGAAAGACTACAGCAAGTCAGATAACCACTGTTCATAACACAACACGTCAGGTTCCAGTCCTGTCAGGGGACGTTTCCTGGACTCACTCTGGGTCTTGGTCTGACTGTGACAGTGTGTCTGAGTGTCGTTGCTGACCGTGTTCATCCCTTCACAGCGACAGTTCACCATCTTCTGATGGCTCCATGTCACAAAGTAAAAGTCGTCTCAAACCGGTTTCATGTCCATGAACATGACAGTGAGTTCAGTGGACTGCAGCGGCCTCCCCACTCTCCAGACCTGGACGTGGTCAAACAGCTTGAATGATGTGATGAATCATATCCACACGGCGCAGAACCTCAGAGGAAGGTTTCCAACATCTCGCCGTGTGAGCGAGCTGTTCCTAATAAGACGCTGGCCGAGTGTGTTATAAAAATGTTGCTGTAAAAATCTCCAGCTGTGAGGAGATGAAGAAACTCACCAGGGAGGTAAACTCATCTCACCACATGCCTGCAGGCGGCTAACTGCCTATTACGCTCCTCTGACTTCCTCTCACTCCGTCAGCGTTTTCCCGCCGGCGGTAACATCACTGAGCAGAGCTGACCTCCAGCACAGCTAATAATAATGTACACTACAGCACACTATACAACACAACAGCTATATCACCTTACTCTGGGCAGCTGTGACTGTGCTGGGAACATTTTTACTGCAGGTTTCGAAAACGTCCCCCCTGCATGAACGTCTCGCAGGCGTCAGCTGAGCGGCTGGAAAAACAGCCTTCACTGATGCACAGACGTGAGTACGCAGGACTGTGGACGGAGGCTCGGTGGGTCCAGAATTCACTGAGAAGAGTGAAGAGTGAAATCCCTCGAAACTTACCCGACCCTACAAGAACACGATGCTGAAGACAGCGATTCTGATTCCATTCAACTTCAGTCTTCAGAAAAAGGCACAGGATGTATAACCAACCCACACCTACAGGGACACTGGGCTAAATGAACATCAACCACATAAAAACAAAGGGTCTCACTGTTTAAGAATCCAGACCTCAGCATTAAATCTGAGAGTTTAACCAGCAAACTCACTGAGATCAGAGCGTGTGTGTGTGTGTGTGTGTGTGTGTGTGTGTGTGTGTGTAACCCGATGTAAACCACGCAGTGAACAGCTTCTCCTCCAAACCCAGCACCACTATAAACAGGTTGACAGCTTGATCCTCAGGCTCTCACAGGTGAACCGTCCTCTCTCTCCGCCCGGCGACAGACGAGGCTGATCGATGGTTTAATGAAACTTTTATACACACACACACACACACACAAGGATAAAACACACACACACACAGTAGGTTCAGTTTTAGGTTTATATTCTGATTTGTTGTTAGTTCTGTTCGTCCCCATGTTTCACATTTTATAGGTTAATATCAGTTCTAGTATGTTGAAGCACAATAGTATGTTTTCCTTATTTCTTTGGTTAAAATAACTTCCACATAAGTAAGTAGTAGTAGTCGTGGGTCTCCAGCAGGGGGAGTCTAGAGCTGCAGAGCTTGGTGAGCGGGAGCATCGGTCCCTCTCTAAAACTTCTATAGTTGTGAGCAGAGGAAAGAGCGCTGTGAGCAGAGGAAAGAGCGCGTCTGCTCATCTCTCTCTTAAACATCCCCTTTCCAGGTACGGATGATAAATGAGGACTCACAGACGAATGAATGTGTTCTGTTAATGTGTAGTATTAGTTGTGAAAGTGTTTTTGTGAGTGAACTGTCGTGTTTGCTGTTGAGTGGAAGTTTGTAGAGATGCTAATCGTGATGCTAACTGCGATGCTAACCGCTACGCTAGTCGCGATGTAGCACAGGGTTTTATGGTTGACATTTTTGTACTGCTGTGTTGTACGAAAGCTTGTATTAAAAAAAAACTTCTATAGTTGTGAGCAGAGGAAAGAGCGCGTCTGCTCATCTCTCTCTTAAACATCCCCTTTCCAGGTACGAACGGGCATTTACATCTGCTCCCAAATCTCTCAACAACAACAACGGAGTCTGAGAGGAAAAGCCAAACATCCCTCTTCCTCTCTGCTTACTGAAGGGTCAGATGCATTTTCATCTGGAAGAGTCTGGCCTGAGATCTGCGGTAAATGATCTGACCAGTGAAAACAGCTAAAACCATCCATTCCCACTCTGAGCTGAGGGATTACAGGGTAGTTACTTCCCTCTGTACATAATATTTCCAACATGGAGACAAATCTATAGGTTGTGACAGTCTCTCTATTTGTGGGACGACCGTCCCCGGTCTGCTGGAGGCCGAGCTGGGCTGAGTCTTTCATCAGGCCTGACAGTGAGGACCGAGGCAGACTGATGACGAGGACAGCAGCTCTCATCCGTCAGACACAGTCGCCGTTTCATCCCCACATCCATCGCCCACCTCTCCCGAGCCTGCCCTGAAAAATACGACAGTGCCGAGACATCCATCCAACTTTAACCTGCCATCTCTCTTTATCAAGCCGCAGTCCTCGCCGCGTGCAGCTCCCTCCCTCCCTCCTCAATCTCTTTCAAGTCCATCACCTCTCTTTTGCTGCATCTTGCTTCGGCAAAAGACAGCGGTGGAGCGTGACTGTCCACATGTGCAGAGGTCACATCAGGGCAAAGCAGAAGCAAAGAGTCACTTTTTAGTCTCAGTCTCAGTCATTTTCTTAAAGTAACTCTCGCTACAGTTTTAGCAAACATTACTTGAACTGGAGAAAACAGTGCATTTGTTGGGGACTATTTTCAGCAGTGGATTAATCCCCATTCAGTGATCTGGTGAGTAAGTCGGCGCGCTCTGCACCCTGTACCTTCCCTCTGACTGAGACGACAAAGATCATCACAGCGAACAAAGGGGCTGTGAATCGCGGACAGCATCGAGTGCTGTGGAGAGTCTCCCTTTGTGTAAATCAACAACAAACAGCACCAACTTAATCACAGCTCAGCTTTCACACTCAAAGGCCCATATTGTGGGACAGATAGGACGCGGGCCAATTAGGCCTGACCTCCCATCAAGGAGCATCAATGGGCCACAAGGAGCTGTCTCTTCTGGCTGTGAGTGTGAGCGAGTGCGGCTGGACTGAGTGCAGACGGCAGCTGGCAGAGAGAGGCCGAGCCTGGAAACAGATGGGCAGCAGCCACTCCAATAAACACAAGAGCGCGGAGCATTTCACTAAATGTCGGGATCAGTTGCTGACAACGATCGATGCGACTCGGTTACACCGACAGGAAGTGCGGCGGTACTGGACCGTGGGCCTGGGCGGCTGACTCGATGTGGATCTTACGGCAGCAGCACATTCCGAATGTGAACTGAATTTAAAGTCTGATTTTAGTGATGATAAATTACCGTCTCACGATGAAAGACAATGACCTGTTTCCTCAAGCCTGAATGTGTCCCCTCCAGGGACGTGGACACGGAGACGTTCATTCATCATACTCTGCTCATTTAACATTTAGTTTCCCATCATCCTTCCCTGCAGAGCTCACAGAGACATCAGGGTCTGATGACAGCGGAGATCAGACTCACAGCCACTGCAAATACAATCCATCTGAACAGTTGTGATCAGGGCCTCTCTCCTGAGGTCAATTTGTTCTGTTCATTTAGTGGAAAAGGGATTTAACTGACGTCACTGTGGGAGGAAACTGTGGGAGTCTCACACTGTGAAGAGACCAGGAGTCAACATCCGTCCCCCCGTCCCCCTGCCTGAAAAAAGGGACTCGCTGTGAGGGTTTTGTCTAAAATGTGAATTGCTGTTCTTGTAATGCAGAAACATGCAGCATGCTGGGATACAGGAACCAGCACTGTGTGACTGGCCAATGGTGTGTGTGTGTGTGTGTGTGTGATGTGTTTCATCTCGGTGAAGTCCCACTCACTCAGGCACCCACGGTCCATGTGAGACGCACAGTTTGGTGTCATTGTCACACATCCTGGCGTTTAATTGGCTGAGCCTCGGTGCCAATCAGGCCTTAATGAGCAATTGGGACCAATTACAAACGATTACATCATCGGATGGATGTGCTTCCAGGCTTGGACGGCAGCCAGGGAATCATCACAGAGCTGCTCTTCTTTTTCCGTCTGTTTTTGTTTTTAATCATCAGCTTATTCACATCTGTTCTGTTTTTTTCTTCCCTTCATTCCTTTCTAACTCTTATTGTTCTTTATCTGCAACCTCTCACTTTTCACCCCCCCCTCCTCCTCCTCCTTCCCTCTCTCCCCCCCTGCTCTTCCATCCCTTCCCCCCCAAGGCTTTTATTCATCCTTCACCATGCGTGCCCCTCCCCCTCTCACTCTCTTTTTCACTCCATCCTCCTCTCTGCCCCGCCCACCTGCCTCACTAGTTCCAGTTTCGCTTGAAGCGTTGTCTTTGTCTGCTCGGCCTGTGTGTGTGTGTGTGTGTGTCTGTGTGTGATGAGCGCTGCTGGCAGACATCCACAGCTGAAGAAGGCCGAGTGACTCTCTGAGATGCTGGGTTGTATTTTTAGCTCAGGCTCTCTGCTCTGCAGCTTCCTCCTCTGAGAGTCCAGAGGAGCTGACCCGCTCCTGCTAACCCCGCCCCCAACGTCTCCCCTCCCCTCCAACACCAGTACAACCACTGGTCCAAATACAGTCCGCATTATGGGCATGCCATGCTGTCCTCTGCCTGCGCCTGAGCTGTGGTCAGTCGCTCTGCAAAACTCTGCACCACAAAATAATGAAGTGGAGAGAATGAAATATTTAGAGCGACTCTCGTCCATGTTGATGCAACATCAATGAAAAGTTGATTTTTTTTTCCACACACAGGGCTGAGAATAAAATGTCAACAATTCTCACCGACTACGTGTCTGAGCAGCACATATACTGTTATCCATCAATAATGGAGAGTGTCTTTAAAAATATGATACTGATTTCAGCTCAACTCTCACTCTGAATGTTATTTTGTACTTTCCAACAGGAAGTATTATAAATAAAGGTTTTAAAGATTCCAGGTGAAAAAAAAAAGACATTTTACAGTTGTTATCCTGTGTCTTTGTGTCTCTGTGTCCCTGTGTCTCCGTGTGGCTCCGTCCTGTGCATTGACTGTTTTGAGTGTTTACTTTTCTAAATCCCTCTCTTCCTGTTAAACATTATTACACCTATTTGTGCTGAGTGCTCGTGCTGCACTGAGCAGCTAACCCTGCCCACCATATAAAACCACAGTTACCTCCATAACTAGCGCGTCGTGGTAACTGGCACCGCGTTATCTCTGTGCTCAACAAACCAAACCCCTCTCAGAACGATGCTCCAGTTAAAGACGCTCTCAGTGCCCTTTTACTGTGACTCTAAAATCTTTATAATGTCTCTCCTCACAGGTACGATCTCAGTTTCCACGGTTACAGCCATCCACCGCGCTGAAGTTCGCCCCTGACATGTGGGAGACAGAGTTTTTGCGTTTGCTTTTTGCTGTCCACGGCCGACTGTGTGTTGAGCCTGTTTCACGCGGTGGACCCTGCAGCCCTGCAGTCAGTGTCTCAGTGAACACCAGCAGCACGAGGGGACTCTGTGGGGGGTTTTAGCCTGAAGGAACAAAGACTGCATCAGCAGGGTCAAGCAAGGGAACTTGACTTGGTTTGCACTCCCCCCACCTCCCTACCCCCCCACCCCCGCTGCCTCTGTTACTGTGCCTGAGGACAGGGAGGAACGAAGGGTGGGCAGCAGGGCTGAAGGGGGCTGATGAGTTTAGGAGTTCTGTGATAAAAGGTGGACGTGTGTGTCTGTGCGTATGTGTGTGTGTGTGTGTTCAGTGCTACAGGGAGGATGTCTGTAGGAAGCAATGGACCGACAGCTGCTGGATGTTTGGTGAAAGAGAGAGACGAGAAAAAACGCTCGTCAAACTGAATGAAGACATCAGCATGAGGCAGACGGCCCCTCTGCATTACCCTGATTCACACACAGCTGCACATTCATCACCTGATGGCAAATAGATTTTACTACAAGCTAATGTAAGATCCTCTGGAGGACTGTAACTCAGGCTGCGTGGCGTACATGTTTTCAGGTGATCACCTGTGTGGTCTGTAAAATGTGTTCAAAGAGCCCGGGGTGATGTCTGTGATCGTCGAGTCAAACAGGAAACAAAAAGCAGCCAATCCTCAAATCTGAGACGCTGTAAACAGGAAGAGGAAACACTGAAATCTGTGCTTCATCAATAACTGAACGATTCATCACTTATCAGAACTGTTGCTGTTTTCGGTGAACCGACTTACTGAGTAAGAAAAGTGACGCTGATGGACGTCGAGGTGCGTTCACTGACCTGTGCGAAAAATGAAAACCCCTACAGAACCTGTTGTGTGCTCTCCCCTTCTGCCTCTAACGTGTCAACACCTCGTTTGTACTCATGGGAATTATTGTGTTCATCCAAGATAACAGACACACACACACACACACACACACACACGCGCGGTGCTGGCCCATCTGGCAGGTGGTGTAATGAGGGTCATGACCTCCTGTCAGCCCCCTCCTCCTCCATTACCGAGCGGACGTTTTCACAGCAGCAGGGATCTGGGCTTTTTCTGACGCAGGTATGGATTTCACCAGCATTTACAAATGAGACAAAAAGATTAGAGACAAAATAAACTCATTTTCTCTGCACAACACGTACAAACACACAGACACACTAAACTGAAGCTCAGCTTTGGTGCCATGACTGAACTGAGCTGTTCTGCTCTTTTAGGTTTTTTCCTCATCGAATCTCAGCTTCTCTTTTTGTTTGGTTAAAACCAAAAGACTCACACTGGATGTTTGGATTAGTGGCAGATTAAGGCCAGTCCAACAGGGGTGGCAGATCTGGGGCCCACCCACCACCCACACTGCTTTTGTCTTCTCGTACAGGACAGAAATGTTGGAGAGCTGATACCCAGCCACGAGACCGACCGGCAGATCTGTTTATTCAGAGTAACGTTAGCATGTTAACCTGCGAACAGTTTAAGAGAATCTGCATTCATTTAGTTCTGTGACAAAGTGTGACACATGCAAGAGACACATTTAAAAATAAAGTCATAGTCAAAACAGTGTAGGAGGAAATATGCTCTTATTCTCTAGTCAAACCTCAAAAACACTTATCCTACACTTCCCATAATGCAAAGCCCCCGCCCAGTAAATACCCAGGTCCCCAGGATCAGCTGGACGTGTAGCCACACATTAGATCCTGGTGCTTTAAGAAAGGTCAGAGATTCATCCTCTGAGGACCATGAACATCCACAGCACATGAGCACAAGAAAACATCTTCACCTGTTGCCGCTAGCAGCTAAAAGTGATGTTAACCTTCAGATCATTTACCATGTTCTAATTAATTTAACTGCTAGTGTATAACCTGCAGGCAGGCAGCTCCAGGCTGCTCCAGGCAGCTCCAGGCAGCTCCAGGCTGCTCCAGGCAGCTCCAGGCAGCTCCAGGCTGCTCCAGGCAGCTCCAGGCAGCTCCAGGCTGCTCCAGGCAGCTCCAGGCAGCTCAAGGTAGCTCCAGGCTGCTCCAGGCAGCTCCAGGCAGCTCAAGGCAGCTCAAGGCAGCTCCAGGCAGCTCCAGGCAGCTCAAGGTAGCTCCAGGCTGCTCCAGGCAGCTCCAGGCTGCTCAAGGCAGCTCAAGGCAGCTCCAGGCTGATTTAGGTAGGCCCCTGAAAATCATTTACACCTGCGCTGTCTGACACGCACACTGGTAACCATAGCTACGCAATGTAATGTAAGAAATTCAAACAGAATTTTCCCTCCAACAACACTGGCAACACGAGGAAGACATGAGTGTGTGTGTGTGTGTTTACTGCAGAGAGGCTGCAGCCAGTCTCTGCTGTAATGCAGCACTGCAGCCTCACACTGCTCACACCACACTGCAGGTTACAGACTATGCTCCCTGAAAATACTGCAACACAGTGACTGTGCATGCACACACACACACACGCACGCACGCACGCACACGCACGCACGCACGCACACACACGCACACGCGCGCACACACACACACACACACACACGCACGCACGCACGCACACACACACACACACGCACACGCCTGGGAGCGGTACTACCTGTTAACACGACCAGTAAAGTGCGTATAATGGCGTTTCTCACGCCCCTTCCCCCCGCCCCTTAATCTGATTATGCCACATGATTGGACATTTCACTGAGACCGCAGGCTCCAGGAGACGCAGCTCATCTGCACGAGCCTCCGCTGACGGGGCATCGATGTGGCCTGGACGTCTATTCCGAGGCAGGAAGGGGTTCTTCCGAAGCCTGGACCATCCGTGCGGCTGATGACATGAGCGGCCTGCTGCTGGCATTAAACAGCAAATGGTGGAATGAGCCTGCCTCTGCCTGTCCCTGGTGCTCATGGGTAAAGCTAATGAGCAAAGTGCGAAAACCTCATTAAGGTTTTGTAGCTCAGTGGACTCCCCATCCATGACCGCATCCTCTTTGCCGTGAAATTCCAAAGTGAAATCGCCTGGTAGCAAAAGCACTCGGCCATCCCATCATGCACTCGTCAGGGGTTTTAGGGGAAGGAAGGAGGGGACTTTATCTAACG
This sequence comes from Toxotes chatareus, assembly GCA_016801885.1. NCBI lineage: Eukaryota > Metazoa > Chordata > Actinopteri > Toxotidae > Toxotes > Toxotes chatareus. The sequence continues at coordinate 25,243,532 of CM028884.1, read as the reverse complement.
CCAGATACAGGAAACTCTATATTGCTACGAAATGAGGTGAGGGTCGAGCGTGGGCACGGGGCCGGATCAGAGAGGGGGAAGGAGAGCAGCTCTTCACTGGGTAATTTCCGCTGCTTCACTTCTGGAAGCTGTAAATGCTGACTCAGGGGAAAAGTCCAGATTGCTTTTGGAAAGGGATGAAAGAGAGTTTCAGAGAGAGAGAAGAGGGATTTATTTTTCCCATTTGATTACCAGCCATTTCCCATTTGATTACCAGCTATTGATTGAGGCATTAAATTGGCCTCTGTTGAATATGGCAGCATGTGAAGACGTGCTGGTCGAGCTGTCTGACTGGACAGGAAGCGGGACTGGATTAAAGCAGAGATGGAAGACGAGCAGCAGAGCAGGTCCTGGAGACAGACCGTCACGCACAGAGACTGTGTGAACAGCAGCGGGATTCTGTAAACCCACACCGACGCTGGAGCCTGAGGTCGCGCCTCAGACCTCAGCTGTTGACCTGTGGTGTTTACTTCAGCTCATCTAGGCTGGTGTGAGAGCTGCCAGTTAACAGACTGAACACATCTCTGCCCTCTGAGACCTGGACTCCAGCGCGGCTCGTCTGTGGTCTCAATTATGTGCGAACTATCATGGCCCACACAGCCGAAACAATCCAGTGTCATTTACATGTCACAGCACTGATTCCATGTGTACAGCTACAGCTCTGCTCCTGAAACCATCAATGAAACCCATCAAACATTTCCTGCACGTTTTTCACATTAAAAGCCTGCCAATACAGGGGAGGCTGGGAACGCATGACTCTGTTGTTGTAGTGATGGCAGGAATGTACGTTATACGGAATTTATCAAGAAAAGTGGTAAACAAGGACGATGTTTTGAGGGGAACCGCAGAGAAGCGGAATAAAAGCCTGTTTCTAATGTAAATCAGTTCCATAATAAAAACAGATTCTCCTGTCTGCTGCTGAACGCAGGAAAGCATGAAACACTCACAGTCAGTCAGACTCACTGTCTGAGCACTGTCCTGTCACAGGAGGGTGGAGGGTGCTCGTCCTGCCAGTGTCGCCGGACAGCCGACAGCAGAGCAGCTACACCGCTGCTGCAGGGTGAGTGCCCACAGCTTCTCCGCCTTAACAGGTGTGAAGTGTTATGGTGAGTGTTGATGATTGCACTGATAGAGCCTGGTGGCACTGCTGCTGCCCGGCAGGATCTCCAAACCTCATTTCCCCCTGGCTGGTCCACAAAGACGTCATCAACACTACATCACACTCACTCTCAACAGACCACGCTGAGCTGACACAGCAGGTGGCAACATGGCCCCGCACACGCACACGAACACGCCAAATTCATTACTGCAGCCATGTGCCACAGATTTACCTCTAATAACAAAACCATCGCCAGCGCTGGCAGGACGATTATCCAGCTGTGCATGCACACTGCAGCAGCTGGTTAAAGCTCCGCCTACTGCTGAACCTGCCTACCATAAAATAAAAAACATGACTGACTGGGGATAAATCAGGACACGAGTCTCTAGGTCCCTAGGTGTTTTTAAACAAACACAGAAAATTAACCCCAGCCAGTGAACGCAGCACAGCAGACACCCTGTCGTCACACTGAACGAACACCACCTACACCGCTCATTAGTGGAAAAAGGAACTACATTAATGTGACGTGTTGCTCCACCAGTGCTGCTAACTTAGCTTAATGCTGGCACCAACTGTTCCTTCATATTAAATAACTCAGGACAGTGGACAAAAAAGTGTTGACATCACTGGGACCTCCACAATAATCACAGCATCAGGACATGACACACACACACACACACACACACGCCTTTTGGCACACTTCTTCAGCCACCTGAATATTTCAGCAGCAGCAGCCTCCTGACGAGCACAGGGAGACTCGTTAATGACCGACAGCCACAGGCAGGATGACAGCAATCTAAACACACTGAAGACGAGGTGTCTGCGAGCTCAACAACCCCGGCAACAAACGAGCACTGATTCCCAATGTGTGTGTGTGTGTGAGAGCCAGATACAAGCATGGCTCCAGCTAACTGAATCACACTAACAGCGTCTCTCCGTCGAGCCACAGACACCATCAACAGACTTTGTTCTTTCTGTTCCCACGCTACCAAAGATTATTTTTGACTCATCTGAAAAAAATTTTTTTTTTCTTTCTTTTCTTGCATCATTAATTCCCTCCGTTCTGAGAACAGCGTTTATTAGAGTCTGTTTCCATCTGCACTATAGCTACTTTACATCCACGTCTCCCGCACTGCACAGTGGAGAAAGACATTAACCTCATAAAGTAACGTCTGTTGAAAGCAGGTCACAGCTTTATTTCCCTGAGAGGCTGCGAGGACAGAGCGTGCTGTAATGCTGCACACACTGTTGTGTCTGTATTTTGTAATTTTGAGCTACGTAAACTCCATGTTTCCCTCCACAAACTCTGACAAAACCACAAACTGACTCTGTTTCCGTCTCTGCTCACGTCTTGACTTTTTTCTCCTAAATGTCGGAGCATCTGTTTAAATGGGCGGCGCGTTCGGCTGAATGTGTCCTGTGAGGAGAAGCTGTGGATAATCTGGTAGACAGAGAGGCATTAGCCGAGCTCAGAAGATGAAAACTGTGCCGCCTCCCAATAAAGACGCATTGAGGCAGCAGGGACTCAGAGATGGGCCTGAGCTTTAGCCTGACAACCTCCGAGAGAGGGGGGGGGGGGCTGAAGTAAGTGAGCGATGTAAGGAACACATAAGAGCGACAGAGATACAGAGATGTAGAGAGAGAGAGAGAGAGATGGGGGTGGTTTCTCAGTCATTGTTTAATGGCTCAGGCGAAACACCCCCCTCCCACCCTCCAGGGCTGAGCAGAGGGGCCACGGAGATCTAGAGCAAGCATACCTCCAACCAGCCACAGAAGAGAGCATTCCTCTGGTTGCCGTGGTAACCAAGCCCTCAGCTGGGAACGCAGTGAGAGTGAGAGAACAAGCCAAAGGGATGTACTGTATAGGAAAAAGAGAAGGGGGGGGCACTAGCCATAATTTTGATGAGCCCCCTCCCAGCAGACGTCTGTCTGGCAGCAGTGTTCTTCCCCCCACGTTCTCCACTCACTGAAACTATTCAGTTTCTGAATGTTGCTTAAGAAAATGAACAACTCACAACAGACTGCTCAGCTGCTCATTCCTCCACGACCTGCTCACCGAGAGCTGCAGAGCTGCAGAGCTGAAGGCCACGCCACAAAAAACACGAGGACTCCTTTTATATTGTCAGAAGGCACGTTTCTATGGAAAATCTGCTCAGAAACAAGGATTCTACTGAATATTGAGTCAGAAAAAGCAAAAACCTTCAAGTTAAAAAGAAAGAAACATCATTTCACCTCATTCCTGTCACGTGCAAACAAGACGAGTTTGTTATTATTGCTCAAGGTTACTCATGATTACAACGATACAGGCGATCAAACCAGCAGGGAAACAGCAGGTCATATTTCTCTTATTTAACCGTATTCATTTTACCGAGGGACCACGACTACAGTCAATTTCAATATGACAGTTGTTCAACAAATCCTTGATACAGAAATAAACTGAATACATTTTCATTTTATTGGCCATGGAGAGGTTTGCTGAGACTCTGCTGAAGCTGTGTGTGGCGTTGTTCTGATATTCCTCCGCCCTCTGTATGCAGATGTGCCGCCATAAATATTTTGTGCACTGTTTTACATTTAATGCAGCATAATGAAGCAGACCAGGTTCAATAAAACACACTGAAGGCTCTGCAAAAAAATCCTCATAATACATCCTCACATGCAAATGCACAATACGCACAATGCACACACACACACACACAACTATATATATATATATATGCATTCATACGGAGTGAGAGTGATGGGAGTGTTACCACCTGCAGCCTGCTGATAATGAAGCTGTATTTCAGCCACCTAAAGGCAGCCATCTGTGCTCGGGGTCTCCCTGCTGCCTACCCCCACTGAACACACACACACACACACACACACAGCTTCTCTCCTCTACTGGGACCGAGGGACACAGGGACCACAGTCTTTAGGATGCTCCACGTCAATAACATGACACTTTCATTGCAACACAAGAGGAACACACACACACACTCACATAAATTCCCATTACAGGTTGTAGACAACAAAAAATGAAATACGTCGTCGTCTTTCTGACATAGTTACCCCTATGTCTGTGTGAGTCTGTCTGTCTGTGTGTGTGAGTCTGTCTGTCTGTGTGAGTCTGTCTGTGTGTGTGAGTCTGTCTGTGTGTGTGTGAGTCTGTGTGTGTGTGTGAGTCTGTCTGTCTGTCTGTGTGAGTCTGTGTGTGTGAGTCTGTCTGTCTGTGTGAGTCTGTCTGTGTGTGTGTGAGTCTGTCTGTCTGTGGGAGTCTGTCTGTGTGTGTGTGTGAGTCTGTCTGTCTGTCTGTGTGAGTCTGTGTGTGTGAGTCTGTCTGTCTGTGTGTGTGTGAGTCTGTCTGTCTGTGGGAGTCTGTCTGTGTGTGTGTGTGAGTCTGTGTGTGTGTGTGTGAGAGTCTGTCTGTCTGTGTGAGTCTGTCTGTGTGAGCCGTGTTCTGCTGGTACATCAGTGCATCCTGTTCACAGTCACAATTCATGAGTCTGGATTTTGTTATGAGGCCGATGGAGTCGGTTCGTTTTTCAAGCTAGAGAAAAAGAAAGCGACTACACTCGTCTGTTTCCCATCATCCACTTCACTTTGGTAAATGGAGTGCATGCTTCTCGTTCACCCTCCCTCTCTCTCACACACACACACACACTGATGGCAGCGTCTATCAGCAGTACCTGGTCAGGTGCAGTAACTATCAGCAGCACCTGAGGTTCAGTGTGTTACTCTTCGACAGGCAGCATGAGAATAAACCGTCTCTGACACTGAAAGGAAAACAGTCTCAGTTATTAGCTCTGTCAGTGAAGCTCACTGTGCACATCCCATAATAGTTCTACTGTTCACCTTCATTTTCTCTTTCAGGGTAAAAGTTTATTTCAGCTTTCAGCTAAGTATCATAGAGGTTCCAAAACAAAATCTTTTTAAAATCTCAAATGAAGTTATTCCAGGATCGGTCCAAAGCGGACGGTTCTCATTTCTACACACTCGTGACTTAGACCAGCAGTCTGAGACGACCCGCACTCTTTCAACTTCCTGTGGCCAAAAAATGTGTGTAAAATGTTGATCAAAAAAACAAACAGAAGTGAAGGGCTGAGAAGTGAGGACAGAGAAAGGACGGGAGGAAGACTGGCAGCTGCAGTCCTGCAGCGATCACCAAGAAGGAAAAGAACAGCCATTGTCGCAGGAGGAGGAATGAAACCATGACAACCGTCCACTCTGTTGGCCAACACGGAGAAAATGAGTGCTGTATGGAGCCTGGGAAAGCAGTGTAAGGAGAGGTGTACTCCCACCCCCAACGCACACTCTCACACACACGAAAACAGACCGACTAATTGTTCAGAGTCAGCACAGCCTCTCGCCTTTCAGCTTCGACCACTGGACACACACCATGAAGGCATTGTTCCAACCGCACGCTCATAACTGGGAGCAGAAGAGAGAGTGCGGTCAAACAAGCTAACAGCCGGACGTACGGCGGCAGCCACTGTGCATCGCTTCACTCTGAGGTCTTTATTATTGTTTTCTTTCTTTAGGCACATCTTGTGTCAACTCGATTAAAGGTTCAGTCTGTAAAATGTCAGAAAGGAGTTTAAAAAAATGTAAATGTAAGAACGTCACTGATGATTAAAACTGCTGTGTCCACAGCTGATACTGAATCTCTGATCCGGTTTGTAACCTTCACACTTCCTGACACAAAGCTGTTGCTGTTGCTTCATTTCAGGCAACATCTAACATTTAAGAACATTCAGTTCTTTTCAGTGAAAAATGAAAAGTAAAAATATATGTTTATATTCCTCAGGATGGGTTTAGAGACGCGTCACAGAATGTTTTATAAATTTAAACATCATCCAAACTCACAGTGACACGAACACACTGACTGGAATTTTACTCAGAAACAATGTGGTGTTATGTTTTCCTCTGTGTATTAACACACACACACACACACACACACACACACACACACACACACACAGTAACAAAGAGCATGGCCCTACACTTACACTTGTGGAGGTGGTTTAATGATATAGGAACATCCCTGTCTGCCGGCTCAGCACCGCAGCCTTCGATTCAGACCCACAGTCTCCAACAAGCAGAATATCACTGCTCTTCAGCTTAAACTGCAGCTGCCTCAACACACACACACACACACACACACACACACCTCTGCACATTGTTTCTTCACATCTACATGCATCTGCACTTAATCAGCCAGTGTGAGCGTCGGAGGACACCAGCATCAGCGCTTGTGGGACATTTAAGCTTTTGGTTCATCTGAGGCCGTTAGAGACGACGCCGCACGAACACATGACATGAGCTTCAGACACATGTCCAAACAGAGCTTCAATCACACTTGACTGACATATGACTGATGCATGCACCGCACTGACGCCATTTTCAGAGTTTCTAGAAGCCGACTGTAACATCAGCTGAAGAAGTGCGTAGACGTGAGAGTCCTCAATTCAGTAAATCAGCTCACAACCAGTCCATGCAGCTGCTTCCATCACATTTCAGTCAATTCAAAATACCATATTAATGCCCCAAGGGGCAGTTCATACGTCATTGTTCTGGCAACGTTAGAAACGTCGATTTTATGTTGACACTCTGTTTTCATAAAGTTAACTGATCAATGCTGAAAACCAGACAGTCCCAGACCTCTGACCGTTTGAAGTGATGATCCACTGGATTTTCTAAGTAGGAAAGTGGAAATCCAGACTTCACCAGAGCAGCAGAGCGCTGACTGGTGCGACAGTGTGATCACCGTTCGCTCTGTGCTGCAGATGCTGCTCAGGGAAGCTACAGGCAAAGCAGAGCGGTGGATGGAAACGGTGAAAATGGACCTTTAGTCCTTCACAGATTCAGTTATTCTAATTAATCCTGTTGAAGAAGAAAGCAAATTATCTGTGTGTCTTTGTGTCGGTTACATGCACACTACTGCAGCCTTACTCCATCTGCTCAATAGAAGCATTGTGTGATTAATACAGCAGCAACAGAGGCTGTTAAAATCCAGCTCTACCAGCCAGCTAATTGGTTGGTTATGAATTATTCACCCACGGAGGGAGCAGAGCAGGGTACAGCCTCTACCTGCTGGAACCGGAGGGAGACACCTTGATCATGTTTGGCTGCATATGATCACAGATGGTGGGGGTGTCTGAAGCAGAGAACCTGGCCTTAGTCATCCAGACAATATAAAACATGGCTGCACTAACTACAGACAAACTACAGACAAACCGCCGTGCCATGCACCAGAGGTGAACGGAGCGTCTGTGCTGCTCGTCAGTGAGCTGAAACTGCTCCTTTATTTTAGGACTGTTTATAAAACTGCTTTGGTTTTAGTTAAGTGGATCTGAGTGTACTGTCACTCTGATGAGATTTGTTGTTGGTGGTTGTAATTTTCTGAATCCTGAAGCTTTATTTGCCTGGTTTAACGAACATCACAGAGCAGTTACTCAGATAACAGATCTTTACCAAGAGGGAACGACAAAACACTGCAGCTGAAAAGGACACTTCTGGTCTGAGTTCACTTTAACATGCAGTTTACCGTGATAACCGTCAACTACACAGCTTGCCTCGGTTTTCCATAACTGAATATATGTAGTACAATGATAACGGAGGGGGCGGTTCCAATATTTTGTCCATCATAACACCACAATCTGCTGCCTCCGACATTAACACAAAGTTCAAACAACACAAACAGAAACAGTCCAAACAAAACCTGGACAGGTCTTTACCAAAACGATGAGCCTGGAGAAGACTCTGATTGCTTTCTGCAAGTCGCCAGTGTCAAACATTAAGGTCTTCCATCAATAAGCAGGTAGGCCTGCAGTGACAGGCAGTGCAGCAGGAACACATCCGTACCATCAAATATCAGCCTGCCTGCCATCTTAGCCCACTGAGAACTCAGCACACCGCATCACTGAGACACGCGTGAACTGCAGCTGCAGAGTGTGTGTGTGTGCGGTGTGTTAACCTGTGAATGTGGTTCGTGTGTGTGCAGGGACCGGACAGTGCAGCATCACCGCTCTGCCTCTTCCGCAGAGAGCAGCCTCAGCAGAGCGGGCCCATGTGACAGATGGATGCTATAACGGAATTAGAGACAAGAAAAATCACAAGGGCCCATTATCACCGAGCCCTCTCTGCCTGACAACAGGGATTAAAGGCACACCACCACCATCATCATCATCATCATCATCACCTCCATCATCATCATTATCTCTCCCTGCATTCAGCAAAGCCGCATCCACCAGAAACATCCGCAATTATCAGGCATTTCTCCGCTCCCCATTTCCCGCATCGGCACACTCAGAACACGCGCAGCGGCGACGCAGAAATGCAGCCGAACGTGATGTCAGGCAGGCGGTGATGCTGAGGAGAGTCCCGACAGCATCATCCGCATCTGGGAGGTTTCAGAGGGGTTTTCACTAACCTGTCTGTCCTTTGCCCAGCGTCTTCTCCAAACGGTACGGTCCCACATAGTTGGCGTAATGCCCGCTGTTGGCGTCCTTGCCCGACGATGACATGTTTTGGCGTGAAAGGACTCACGGGGAGTGATTTTTTCTGACGGGTGTCCGAGTGGGACGCGTTTCTGGAGCGAAAAGCGCAGTTCCGCGGCGCAGTGGAGTTCGCCTCGGTCGGCGTTCCCGTGGATCTGACTGCTGGTCGCGGCGATGTTCGTCTCCCCCCTGTGTGTGTGCGCGCTTGCGTGTGTACGTGTGCGCGCGCTCGTCTGCCTCCACGTCCGTTGCCCACAGTCCTCCGCTGCTCTCGTCCTCGGTGCGGATCAGATTGCGGTTTTGAACCTGGGTGTCATGGTGTCGGTGCCGGAGGAGCGGTGCGCTGCAGCCCCGTTGGGTGTGCTCTGGTGATGGGACAGCGTCTACTGCCGCTGCCTGCCGCTCCGGCCGCCTGCGTCAGCGCACGGGCGATGTGAACGGTTGCTTCCGGTGGTTCCTTTCAAAATACGCCTCGGTAACATGAGTGCTGCAACGCTCCTGTGGCGATGAAGGTGAAAATGGAAAATATATTAATGAAAATATCCGTCTATCTCACTCACCTTGATTATTTGTAGTTTGATGATAATTTGTAATAATTGACCCTAAAAAGAGTTTTCTTTTTAGGGTTGTTACTCACAACCTTCAAACTTCCATTTATTTTCCTCCTAATTCATCATTTGGTCTGTAAAATGTTATAAATTGGAGAGAAAAATTACAACCATTGAAATGTACTTATCTTCCTCAGATGTGAGAAACTTGAAATGGGTCAATGAAAATATTACTCAAAGTCAATATATAAAGTATTTATCACATTAGCTGCTATTTTTCGATTTAATTTTCTAACTATTTGTTATTTATCTAACCAGAGATTATACCAATGTTTCAGGCTAATTTTTACTTCCACGTTGCACCAGTGGACAGTGGACAGTGGCGCATTAGTTTTAAAGTTTCAGTCCACAGGACACAGAGCAGCAGCATGTTCTCTGAAAGGTTTGAGGTTCAGACCTTCGAAATGAAACTGCAAGTCAATATTTCAACATTAACTGGTTTTGATTGGAAATAAAAAATAAATGAAAATCATATTATTGATTATACAAAGCTTCTTGTTGTTCTCATAGTTTTAATAACTGTCAGTGTTTGCTTTGATTGCAAGCCACTCACTCTTGGTTTTAATTTGAAGGCCAATTGGACTAACTTCCGCTGTCACAGCGTCTTGACACAGCTGCTTTGATGAGGGAACACGCATGCGCACATAGCTTGCTTCGCAGAGGTGGGTGATTGAATTGGGGTCGAGGTGACAGTGGGAGATGAGAGGCTGCCACTCTTCGCTTCTCTTTTTTTAAGTCTATAAAAAACCCAGACGGAGCAAAATAAAACACATTAAAGGCCGAAGAGACCTAGAAATTTCCCACAATGCACAGAGGAGACACTCTGCTCTGTTTTCATCACCTTAGTTAGAAAAAAGATCATTTTTTTAGGCACACCTCAGATCTCTTGATTGATTTGTAAATGTCTTGTTTAATCCATTTAGCCAGACTCTCAATTATTAATTAAGGATGAAGGATCATTATTCATCACTGAGTGTGTGTGTGTGTGTGTGTGTGTGTGTGTGTGTGTGGCGGGGGTGAACGTGTTACACGATGGGACACTTTCACTTGATTAAACCAGCGGTTGGTGACAACGACCATCTATCTGTTTCATCACTCCTTCACAACAAAAGCCTTTTGACCAAGCACGCTCAGTGGCAGATGGCCCTCCCTCCCTCCCTCCCTCCCTCCCTGCCCATCCTCCTTCTGCCTACCTTTTCCTTATTCACTCCCCCACCCACCACCACTCACCCACCCACCCCCCTTTCAAATCCAAGTCCCCTAACAAAGACAGGGGGGCTCCTCAATTTTACCACATTAGGCCTGGTTGCTGCGGGACAGCTTTCCCCCAAATTACTTCCTGCTAATTAATGTAAAGCCAATACGTCCATCAGAGACACAGGAGGAGGTGATGATCCCTGTCCACAGATCAATCATGAATTTTCTCTCAGATTTAAAGCACAGTGCACGCTCTCCAGCCTGATCTCTGCCGCCCGGGCCCCTGGCGGCCGCCACGCTGTCAGACAGCTGCAGACGGCACCGCGGCTGTAAAGCTGCACCGTCCTAATCACCTCGATGCCGAATAATCTGCCATAATCACCCAGGCCTCTGAGGAGAGGTCGCACCACTGATGTCTGTGTCAAAATGTCTCCTTCACCACAACAGCTGAGTGTTTTATGGTGTGGATGAGACCGAGGATGGCTGATGACTGAGGACAGAAGTCCCACTGCCATTTAAATACCAAATGTCCTCTTGTGGTGTTCCCACAGTCCATTCTGTATTTTTATACTGACCGTCCATTCTCTACATAAAATAAATTCTACACTGGGATTGTAATAATCTGTAATCTGTGAGACAAACTTCATCTGGACATGTCCTCAGTCTTGCAGGTGTTTGGTCGTAAACCTGAGTATTGGACAAATTCCATTGTTGACCTGATGGTGGCACCAGGTGAAGCACTTGACATGAGACACTTCAGACCAACGTGATGGCCGAAGCCACACTGCTGACACGACTACAATGACTTGAAACTCGACTTTGACTTGAACACCAGTGAATTGTCACGTCACTTGGAGTTTTAGCTGGTGACGTGGGATGAAGCGATATCTTCGCTGGGCCAAAAGATCAGAATTATGTCGTAAATAAGAGTCAAGCTAATCAATTCTGTGCTCTTGAATCTTAACCCAAACCCTGACCCCTGATAAATGATATCATCCAGCTGTTCCGGGTCAGATCAGAAAATCTGGGCAATGACAAGCTGAGCTTGAAAGGTGACGACAAACCACATGTTTTCTTGTTTGGTTGTGCGAACCTGATGCTGTCGGTCGGCTGTGGAAACTGTGGTTGTGTCAGTTCACAGCAGCTGAATGAAAGCTCTGTATTTACCTCACCTCCACAAGTGAATCCACACATCGCTGCACTTCCATTACACAAAGTGAATGATGATGATTTGGATCTGAATTCTGGCTTTTCTACATGCAGTTCTGCTCAGACCCCCAGACGCTCTCTCTCCCCCTCTGCCTCTCTCTCTCCCCCTCTCTCTCTCCATCTTCATTCTCCCTCCTCCCTCCTCACCGACATAATGAGCTGTGTCTGAGGAAGCCATTAGCACCAAAGACAAACAGACTACATCTGTGTTTTACCCTTTAAATCAAGATGCACACACAGGGCATCATATGTATGTATGCACACACACAAACACACACACACACACACATACACACACATCACTGTTTCATAATGCTTCATAATTTTACCTGCTCCCTGTGCTTGTGTGAAAATCGCAGGTACGTGTGTGTGTGTGTGTGTGTGTACTTAAGCTGGTGACGCACATTTCCACAGCACCGGATGAACAGGGAGATATAAATATTGCAGGAGCGGGCCACAGAATGTGCCCTTCACTTTTCAAGACATTTCTGGAAAAAGAAGCTTAGCCTGCAGTCTATTTCTGCATTAGTCAGCTCTATTGTGGCTGTCTTGCCAGCGGAGCAGGATAATGCAGACACACACTCTCTCTCTCACACTCACACTCACACACACACACACACAGTGCACTCACATATTTCAAGCCAGAGAAGCCAAACGAGGGAACATTTCTTCTGACAGCCGACTGATAACGACAGAATCACTGACATGAGACGAGGACAGAGAATTTGTCCTAAACTTCATGTGAGGAAAGTTTTTAAAGAAATGTCCTTTGTTTGTCAGAAACATCACAGTGGAGCTCATAGTGCGATGGGACAGTACATTAATCAGGGGAACGCTCAGGGACTGCTCAGTTGATTTGAATATATTTTCCATCAGTGGAAAAATGATGATATTTTAGCTGAAAGCCTCATCAGAGGAAAAATGGAGCCTGGCTCTTTCACTCGTTTTGTTTTTGCGTGTGCTCTACATGTGTAGAGGTGTTTCTAATTAATGCTCAGTGGCTCATTTCCAACAAATCACATCTTGTTAAACATACTTTTCCCACTCGTTTCATTTCAGGGCCGATTCATTAATGTACAAAGGCATTCTGAGGGAAACTGGTGCCAAGACAAAACGCGCAAATAAACATTCACAGAATTAAAAAAAAGATTTACAGCATTCACCGTCAGTTTTAACTGGATGTTTTTTTTTTCCTTTTTCTGACAGAAATCAATCATCTTTCAGAATTCTCTCCAATCTCATGTGATCTTTTTGATCTTCCTTATTCTGTCTCGTCCGAAAATACTAATTTATCCAAAAATCATAAAACTTCCCCGGAAAAATGAGCAGAGAGAGTTCTGTCTGTGTTTTAGAGGATATCACGCCACCAAAAATTTTTCATACAAATGCAAATGTTTTAGGTTATTTTAACATCTGTAGTTCAAACAAACCAAGAGGAGAAAAGCAAAAGTAAGACAGACCCAAACTGTATGAGCTTCCATTGTTTGGAAAAAATAAATAACCTCTTATCCTCTGGTGTCTCCACCTGTTTTCGTGTGAATGCAGAAAATCTTGACCTACCACTGTCTTATTCTTTATCGTGTGAACTTACTGCTGTTTGGTGTTTGGTAGAAAGCCCTGGAAGAGCAACTGAAATGAATTGAAAATAAATTCTATTGTTCTTTTTTTTTTTTTTTTGCTAGACTGCAGCTTAACAATAGCTGGTGCAGAGGCAAATTGTTGGTAATTAAGTGGGGGATGTAGTGAGATGCGTGTAGTTCAGTGGTAATTATAAAACTGCTAATTTAGAGTGTTGCTCTGTAAGCCTATTTAGATTACAGCACTGCAATTAAATTGGCAAAAGACCATAATTACTAACACCACTTACAATATGCTGCCTCACATTCTATTTAGTTTTCCTATTTATCTGTCCAGGCCAGTTTGTGCTGCTTCTCATTAGACTCAGATCTTGGACAGACAGTGTATATGAATTTTTGAGACATTTTTGGTGTAGATTGAACAAACTGTCTCAGGGAACATTTGCCCCTTTCTGGCGCAGTGGGCTTTTTCTGTTCTTTTTTCAGACAGACGTTTTCCCCCAGGTAAGACTGACACAGGTCTTTTCCAGCTTAGGTAAAAATATTCAAGCCTCTGGACTCGTATGAAAACACTCTGCTGCTTTGAATAATAATTTGTGTCTGCTGTGGTTTTTCAACGGTTCAGTTCTATGACTCCATTAAAAATCGAATAATTACATCTACTCCTTCGTCATTTCGCCAAACATTTAACTGCTGGAAACAAGATGCCTCCATTCATCATTGTATGTGCACTACATCACACATGCAGAGGTTGAACCACAGCAGGCTTCAAGGCTAGCTGTAATAAAATCCTTCTCATACGGCCAAAGGTGAGCAAAGAGAACGTTTCCGTCTTCAGCAGATGAACGTGAAAACCAGCATCAACCAATCGTTAACCAGTTCATCAGAAGTAATAAAGAACTGTCCTCAGAGACAAGAACACCACAGCACGACCGCAGGGCCCTGATCTCAGCGTCATGGAGTCAGCCTGGGATCACATGAAGAGACAGAGACACTGAGACGGACTAAATCCACAGAGGAACTGAGCCAAGTTCCCCAAGATGGCAGGCGTACTGAGGAGAAGTGGTGCTGGTTTAAAGGTGGAGAGTGGGAACAGAGTGATTAGATTTTCTCTCTTCTCCTCCACTGTCCAGTTTCCATTTTACTGCACCTCCTGTTAACCTGTGTAAAATATTTGCTGCTGTCTACAATTTATGCTCAGTTTGCGAGTTTAAAGAGACAGAGACATTTTATCATTACGTAGTAAAAATGACAGCAATTGTGTGTTTCACCTGACTGAAGGTGATCTGGCCAGGAGAGAGAGAGAGATTTTTTTTTTTTTAAACATCAGCTGCAAACGTGATGTCACATATAACAGAAGCAGTGTTTAACATCCTGTTTTTAAACTGAGGGAGAACCAAACTAATTGTTTTTTTTTTTGCTCAAGGTGTTGTCAGGCTGAGTTTGTGGAGAACCAATCAAATTACAGCAGCTGTCAAATCGGAGAGGGACAGTTCAATGGTATTTACTGTAAGATGCTGCCATCCAGTGGTTTCACTGCACAACAGCATAGTTGTTCACACACACACACGCACACACACTTGTAGTTCTATCTTAGTGATGATACCCATTGACATAATGCATTCCCTAGCCTCTTACCTAACCTTAACCATCAAAACTGAATGCCTAACCCTGACGTTCGTCCAAACCCAACTCTAAGCTGAACCCTGAAACTAACACTTAATCCTGAGTCATTTAGTTGTGTGAGAAAGTGGGGACCAGCCAAAATGTCCTCACTTTCAATGGTTTAAAGTTAGTTTTGTTAAACTCAGTACTTTGTCAGGGTCTTGTAAGAAAGGTAATGAACAACACTGATTGATAACAACACACACAAAACCAGACAAACCTGCTCAAACCAACAAAGACGACCAATGCACAAACAATTTAATGTCCTTATAACTGAGGACTGACAAGGCTTTTGGAGAGCATGTGAAAAACACACCACTTTAGCTAACAGAGAATGATTCCTCTTAGCTTCACGGAAGTGTTGAGGAAGTATGTCAACGATTTCTGAGAAACAATGTCTACAAGAGAAGAGGCTGGCAGTGATCCACATGGGTGTATACACCGGCTGGAGAACATTCTTTTCAGCAGAACCCGATGTTGGTTTAGCTCTTCACTCTAAAGTACTCACAGAAACACATGCCTAAACACAACCTTTCAAACAGATTTTAAGTTTGCAGGTATGTGTATGGTTGGCTGTGAGCTCATGCTCTGTGGCTTCAGACAAAACGAAACGAAGAAAATGTTGCTCCTTTGACGACAAAGCAATTTAAGAAATGGTAAGAATATTTGGGGCCGCACTCAGCCAGGCTGGTTGACAGATAACGCATCAGGACGACATATTTGTCCTTGAATAAACTTGGATGGGAAAGTACAAGATAAGTCACAGAAACCTGATGTGCTGGTGCATCGAATGCTTTTCTCTGTGCAGTATAAATACCACAGCTGACACACACAGCCTCAGAGTCTGCTGAAACCTGATGTCAGGTACGTTTCAGTCAATCTTTATATGCTGCAACCAATTTACTGTTTTACATTTGTTCTCGGTTTTACTGCCCTATCATTAGTCAAGTGCTTTATTTTGAAAACAGACGAAGGAGGCTTTTTGTTCCATGTTCTTATTAATTTGATTTATCATTTATTTACTCTGGTGTACCTTAAAGACAAGGAGTGTGTCACTGATAGGTGATTTCAGTGAGAGTCCAGCTCGTGGACAGTTTATAGCTTCTTTCCATTTGGTTACTATTAAGATGTGATCTTTGGGTTTGTCTTTAAGAAATCTATAAATTACACTTGGTCTTTTGTTAAAGGAGATCTAACCTGATTTCAAGGTTGTAAAGTACCTGTATGAAATGTATTTATTCTCAACCGTCTGTGTTCTATGTGTTTGTTCTGTCCAGAGTATTTTTATAAACAGGGCAACTTTGAGTAACATACTGATTTGAAATCACTTAATAAAAGTGCAATGATTGGTTATGTGAAAATAACAGTGGCTCAGGGAAACTAAAGAGATAATATGTATGTTTTCTTCCAGGTTTTGAAACAAATGGGAGTTAAGGGAAAATTCAGATCATGTCTACGATGAACACAGAAGGACAAGAGTTTGCCGGTAAACTACCAAACTACTAGAATACTTACACACAGACAAGTGCAATATCATTTATTACCAGAGGCCATTGAAAAAATTAAAAATGAATCATTAAATAAATTAATAAGCAGGGACAAAGTTCAAAATTCTCTTACCATGACAGAGACCCAAAGTTTGATTCCAGGTTTCCATCCATAACTTACTGATCTGCAATCAGTTACCAAAAATGCAATGTTTGGTTCTGTGACACAAAACATATATGTATGTTTTCTTCCAGGTTTTGAAACACAGAGGATTTAAAGGAAAATTAAGACCATGTCTACGATGAACACAGAGCGACCAGAGCTTGCAGGTATACTATAAGAAAAGTAATATAAGTTCATCCACTCAACCTTTATGTGTGAATGTACACACAAACGCAATTTGTGAAGGGTCAAACAGCTTCTTGTTAAGTCTAAGGATGTAACAAAAAAATGGCACTTCAGGCTCTGAGGAGAACATTTGACCAGTCTATTTGCAGAAAAGCCCAGACCCTACCCAACACAGAGATGGATCATTTACCGTACCTTTTTCATGGTTTATCAAGGTAAAATTAAGGAGCAGCAATAAAATTTTCATGTCACGTTTCTGACCAGCAGTGGCACTGTGGAGCAACATTTTAATGTTTTTAGGTTCCAGTTTGTTTGTTTTCTGTGTTCTATTCTTATTATCCACAGTTTATGGCGACTATGCAAAAAGACTTAATAATGAACTAAACAAAACAAAGATGAAGAAGCAGACTGCGAACTAATATGGATGTAAATAAAAGTATTAACAACACAAACAGATCCAGATCAAAAAGTGCGCCTATGAACAACTCTTTAACACACTGTACCAACACACAGAACATGAAAAATGTAATGATGAAGACTTTTGGTTTCAGAAAGTCGCCAAGTCATTGCTCTCACCTGATATTTACCAAGAAATACTGTAGTTACATGTAACTCTGCAAATCAAATGTACAGAATCCAAAAGGGTCGACCTGTTGTTAATTTCTGAAAATGATCTTCTCTTTCTCTTTGACAGCCCTGTTGAACTTTCTCTCCAAACTTGGACTGGAAGAATTTTATCCCAACAAGCTCACGCTTCAGTTTCTCTTGGAGATTAACAAAAACAGCATTTATGAAAAAGCTGTTTTATCAGTGGAGGAAATACCATGGTCTTTTCTCAGAAAACTGTTTAAAATCAATGCTGAATGCAGGCGCTGTACACAATTAACAATCAGTCAAGATGAAAACGACGATAGCTTTGACCTAGACCTGTACACTGCAGATGACTCTGAAGAATATAATAAGGTTAACCCTCTTGACCTCATAGTAGCTCTCTTCCTTTGTGCTGACAGCTTTTTGCAACAGGAAATGGCGCTCAAGATGTCAATGTGCCAGTTTTCTCTCCCACTGCTGTTGCCTCCTGGCAACAAGAGTCAGTGTACCCTGATGCTGTGGGCTCTGAGAGACATCGTCAAAGAGTGGTGTCCACATGGTTTGTCTGAATCAAGAGGGTTTGTTGAAGACAACATTGTCCAAGCAAATATTCCGTTCTATTCCTTCGTCAGGCTCAAGAACTGCAGCTTATCAAAGTCGCAGTTTTTGAATCATGTGCTCAGCAGTGGCCAACAGAATCACAATATCTTCATACACAGAGATGTGGAAGGAGGAGCAGTTTCAAGAGAAATCGCAAATGGATTGGTAGAGGTTTGCTGGTTCCTTCCCTCTGGCAGAGAAAATTTTGACACATTTCCAGAGCCAATTGCCTTCGCAAATTTGCGAGGAGACATTTGTGAGTCACTCACACAGTTCAACTTTCTTTTTCAAGTATCAACTGCTACCTTTGTTTTCCTGGACAAAGTTGAAGAAAATGAGCACAGGATTCTGACGTCTCTTCAGGATGTTAAATCCAAACTCTTCCTACTTGTTAATCGCAAGGAAGGGAATTCAAGAGAGGACATGATGTCTGTCAAGACATTGCTGGATGAACTGGATTTACCAAATGGCAGAGTGAAGATCAAAGACTCAAGATTAAATGTTGCAGAGTTTTCAAAGAAGCTTTGTGAAGCCATCAAGACATCCCTGTTGGATGTAAAAACCACAATAAGCATCGCAAATATGGTTGACAAAGCTGTTGAACTTGGTCTGTCCGTGGACGAAAGCAAAACTTACGAACAGAAGAAAGCAGCTGAGGAGATCATGGATGGAATTGGGGTGCGGAGTATACCACACTACAAAAAACAACAACTTCCTTTGCAAGGAGAGAATTGGAAAAGGTTAGCACAGCTAGAAAAGGAAGAGTGTAGACTGAAGAAATCTGGTGACTCAGGAATTGAAAAGTATAAATCTCAGCTGCGGGAAGAAAAACAACAAATCAGGGAAGAGCAAAGAAAATGCAAACTGTCCAAAGGAATGAAGAATTTTACTGAGTACTTAAGTACAGGTGACAAAGAGAAAAGAGATGTTTTTCTCAAATGGATGAAACTCAAGTTTAACACACATTCACGGAACAAACTGTCTGAGCTACGAAACAGATTCAAAGAGCAATGCAAGAAGAAGGATGCAAAACTCATAGCAGAGTTAGATCAGGCATTGTTGGATAGCTCTTTAGGAATAGAGCATTACATGAGAGAGATGGGACTGATCTATGAAGTTTCCTTACAATCACAAATCACTGTTAATGAAATGTCTTGTCTCCCTGGTCTGGCTGCTGAAATGCTGTTGGATGGATATCCTTTAGAGCTCTTGGATGGAGATGCTTCCAACATCCCAGAGAGATGGGTGACTGATGTGCTGATGGAGCTTCACAAGAAGGTTGGAGAGAAGAGCAGACTCTTGGTACTGACCGTGTTGGGCGTTCAAAGTACTGGGAAGTCAACGCTCCTCAACACCATGTTTGGAGTGCAGTTCCCTGTCAGCAGTGGCAGATGCACGAGAGGAGCTTTCATGCTCTTCCTCAAAGTTGGAGCGGACATACAAAGTGACTTGAATCTTGACTTCATTGTCCTCATTGACACTGAGGGTCTTAAGTCTCCCGATCTGGCACAACTAGAGGACAGTTACGAGCATGACAATCAACTGGCAACCTTTGTCATTGGCTTGAGCGATGTCACCATTATCAACATCGCAATGGAAAACGCAGCCGAAATGAAAGATGTCTTGCAAATTGCAGTTCATGCATTCTTGAGAATGAAACAAATTGGAAAAAAGCCAGTTTGTCATTTTGTACACCAGAATGTTGCTGCAGTTTCAGCTCATACCAGGAACATGACAGAAAGAAAGAATCTCTTGGACCAGCTCAATGAAATGACTCAAATTGCTGCCCAAATGGAAAAGCAGCATTCTATTAAAGCATTCACAGATGTGCTGGACTATGACATGGAAAAGAACAACTGGAACATCCCAGGACTCTGGCATGGAACACCACCGATGGCACCAGTAAACACAGGTTACAGTGAAGCTGTAGCTGATTTCAAGAAAAATCTTTTGGATACAGTGAAAAGTGACAGACGCACTGAAGCCTCACAGATCCCAGAGTTTCTAGAATGGATGAGAAATCTGTGGAAAGCAGTAAAATATGAGAACTTCATCTTTAGTTTCAGAAACACTCTTGTGGCTCATGCCTATGACAACTTGTGCAAAGAGTTCAATCAGTGGGAATGGGAGTTCAGAAAAGAGATTCTCTCCTGGAAAGCAGAAGCAGAGTTAGAAATCTTAAATGCTGACAATGACTCTGGGGTGGAAACATGGAACAGAGTGGTTGGAACAAAAAAATCTGAGGTGTCAAACAAAATATCCGACCAGCAAACAATAATGAAGGAGAAACTCTGCGACTACTACAAAATGGCAGGCAGACGTGTACATCTGATAGAGAAATACAAGGGTGACTTTGTCAACAGTATCAACAGCCTTGCGAAAGAGATTCAACACTCTGTCAACACTGAACTGGATTGCATCCTTGAACTAAAAATAAATTCAAAAAAGGTTCAGGACATTCAGAGAGAATACAGAGGAGTCATTGAAGAGCGGGTCATGAAGCTCCTGGGTGACTGCAAAGAGTCCAGACTGACCAATAAACAGTTGACAGATGAATTCGAAAAGATGTGGGCTGAAGCCACTGTAAATGTCTCTGGCCTGAAAGAGCGAGATATTGCAGCATGTGTCCTGAAGCAACTGAGAAAAAGTTTCTCAAATCTTAAAGTCAATGAGATACTACAGAACATTGGAGACCTAAAGGAAATGGGGAGGGGTCCATTTCAAACTAGAAGTGATCACGTAGACTCCTTTTTGGAAAAGTTACAACATTTGTGGAGAGGACATTTACAGGGCTTTGCAGACAGTGTCATTGAGTCTTGTAAACGGTTTATACTTGATAAAGTAAAGACAAATGGAGATTACCAAGACTCTTTCACAAAAGATCTTCTTGAAAAAGTTGATAAATTCCTTGCACAAAGCTACAAACAAAACAAAACAAATACACAGTTTGAGATTGATCTGAAACTTCACATTTGTGGCATTGCCTCAAGAGAATTTCTCAGAATGCACAAGAAATTCTTGTCCGATAACAATCCTCACACTGAGCTGGAGAAATACAAGACTCAGTACCTATCAGACTTTCTTGATTTATACAATAAGCAAGATCACAGCCAACGCAAAGCAAATGATTTTGTCCGGGTTTGTATCAAACCTGCTGTGAAACAGTACATCAGTAGATCATTGGGAGTGGATATTGTGGATGAAATTTTGGCAAGTTGCCATTCAGCTGAGTATGGTTCTCGTTTATTTTTCCAGTACAACATTCAGAAGGAGATGCTGCAAAAGGAAGATTTCAATAGTTTTGTCAAGTACATTTGTTACTATGAAGTATATGTTAAGGATTGGATATTTCAGCACATTGTGCGACAGATGTCACAGGACAAGACTTTGTGCAAACTGAAGAACAAGAATCTGCAGGTCATAGTTCACAAATTCACAGAAGCATTGAAAGAGGCCACAAAAGAAAAGGACGGCACTCTGCTGCCAGACAACAAGGAGAGCATCACAAAGCTCATCAGCAACTTGCGCCAGCATTTGACTAAAGACATCTCGATTTCAGTGGAGGCTGAAAAAACCACCTTGTTTCAAATCAAAAGCACTTGTCATGTGTTTACAAAGAACCTCATCAAATCACTGAGTGAAATGAAGGAGCAGCTTCAGGAGGAATTCTCAAACTCTGAAGACATCACTGAGACTTTGAACAAGCTTCCAACCAAACCACAGGACGAGCTTTTCAAGCGGGTGTTTGGTTGTGGAGAACAATGTCCATTTTGTAAAGTTCCTTGTGATGCTGGAGGCAAAGAACACAAGCAACATCATGCAGCTGTGCATCGGCCACAAGGTCTTTGTAATTTCACTCATGATGGCACTGACAAGCTGGTTGAAACACTGTGTACAACTGATGTGCACAGTAATCGTGAATTTAGAAACTCAGACACCAAAGGAGAGTGGTATCCTTACAAGGACTACCCCACGTACTATCCAGACTGGCGTATTCCTCCAGATCCCACCATAGAGGCATCTGACTACTGGAAATATGTCCTGGTACGATACAATGACAGATTTGCTAAAAAATACAAGGCCAAGCCAGCTGATGTTCCAGAGGCCTGGAGGAATATCACAAAGGAACAAGCACTGAAAGGTTTGAAAGATGCCTTCAGCATAAAGTGAACAAGATACAATCCTGAAAAAAATCTTTAAACAAAACAACATTTAAACATATTCATATACAAATGCACAAAAAAGAAGATAAAAAGGACACAGGGACTCAACATATTAGGGAATTGAGTCAAATTAAAGGAGGATAAAAAAAACTGTCTAAAAAAATAACCAGCTTGACTAAGCCATTGTTTTTACTCAGAAATCTACAAGTCTGTAGGCTCTCAAGAAAATGATGTTGTACTACCATGTTTTGTCTTTGGTATTTTGCTTTTTTTTTTTATTTTTTCATTTGTTCATTTTTTTAAGTTGCTATGTGCCTGCTGTGCAACACTTGAGATGCTGATGGTAAACCTGATGATGATGTACAAGTACCACATGAAAAAAGGATTGTTTTGTGATATTCTCTTTTTGTTGTTTTTTTGATGATTAAATGTTTTTATTTTTAATCTGCATGATAGTGATGATGATGATGATGATGATAATGGGATTTACTACAGAGATGTTTAATGTGGGATATTGTATGTCAGCATAGTTTTAGCTTTTCTATTCCTTACCTGCAAAACAATGTTTTTTTTAAAAAAAAGAAGCGTATTTGATACCAGTCTGTAAATAAAAAACGCTGATAGAAATGACTTTTGGTGCTGACTTGCTTTTTTTTTTTTTACACACAGATGAAGTTAAACAAATTAACAAAGATTTTATCTTATTATATCTTACTTTTTTTTATTTGTGTGTGTGTTGTTTTTGATGGTTCCAAAAAAATTTCCATCATTCGTCCTGCTACACAACTCTGTACATTATGACAGGTACTAAAGATTATGATGCTGATGCTGTTGATGATCATTTTATTATAGTTACGTGCATAATGACCACTGATGATGATGATATATGTGAAAAATGTTCTTTAATAAATACACTGAAAATTACAGCTTAAAGTGACTGTAAGAAATATTTTTTGACAATGTGTCAAATAACAACATGAAAACAATGAGTTTGTGTTTTGTTAATTGAGTTTATATTCAAGATGTAACCTAAAAAAGACTTGATAGTCAGCTGTGGCTTTACACCCGTTTTCACTACTTTATGACATGGAAAAATAACTAAAATAAAACGGAAAAAAACTAACATGTATTTCAATTTGGCCGATCAGTGTAAGTTTATTTACAGACTTTGGTGATTTGAAGTTTAAAAAATGTTTTAGTTCGAATTCAGTGAAAATGTTTAAACATCTTTTTAACGTTTTTAAATCTTGCTGCACTTAATGACCATGTTTCAACGTACAGTAAATTTCCAGTCACTGAGTTGCTGTTTAAACACATTAGTATTAAAGGCAAATTCTTCCTTTTAAACTACATTTAGTCTAGTTTTTAAATCTTAGTCTTTTCAGCAGCACGACAGTCATCCTGACTCTGAACCATGACAGTTTGTCAGAATGATATGTTAACTATGATAAGAATGTTCAATCAGTGTGACCAATCACAGCGTGAGAAATGCTTCTTCATAGATTGTCTTATGTTTCTAAAGCTTCATACAGATGTATTTTTTCTTTTTATTTTAATGTGTTTACAGCAATTAATGTTTACAGAGTCACAGAGGGGATGGAGAGAAACTCAGGGTTTGTAGAAGAAAAGCTGTCAGCGAGTGAGTTAGGTTCACAGAGTAAGTTGCCACAGTTTCTGATTCAGAGTTAAAGTGATCTCTGTTTCTGGAACTGAAAATATTCCCCATGCCAGTTAACTGGAGTACACCAGCTGTTGTTCCCCAGGACTCACCGAGCTGGTTGGTGAAGGCGTTGGCGTGGTCTGGGTGTTTTCAGCATAACTGTAGATAAGTATTAATGGAACGTGAATCTTCGTTTGTTGCAGAATGTTGCTGAGAGTTAATTGGACGTTCTCGGTTACACGCACAGAAAACGAGAACAAGCTTGTGCAGGGAAGGACGCTCTGGTTATTTGGCTTCTTCCTTCTCTATCACAGCTCGTACGTGCAGTACAGGTACGGTACTTCTTTGTGTTTTATAAACAGACGAGGCACAATTAGTTTCAAATCAGCAAGTTAATTTGTAATTATGAATTTTAGCACCTTATTTCATCATTTCATTGTCATTACTACAATAATAATCAATGTGAATAATATTGAAATATGTTAACATTTGTTTTAATCAATCATTTGTTGACTTAAAGCAAATGTTAACTTTTTGTCTCTGTTGTTGTATCTGTGATGTTTATGAAACAAAAAAAAAAACCGGTCACACAGGCATCCATGAGAAGATGATCTTGTAGGGAAAGAAAAAAAAACAGTGCAGGCTATAAAACATTAGTCAGCAGAGAGGTATTCATTTGACAGTTCATTGCCTAGGGACATTGCCTCACCCACAACAATTAAAAAAAAAAAAAATATATATATATATATATATATATATATATAGAGAGAGAGAGAGAGAGAGAGAGAGAGAGAGAGAGAGAGAGAGACCAGACCAGCCATGCTCTTACTTTTTCTTTTAGAGAATCTGTTTGACTGATTTTACAGTGGAGAGGCAGAATCACTGGGAAACAAAACCATGTGAGTGATTTTCAGAGGCCGATGCTCCAGAAGGTGACTTTAAACATTTTTGTAAATTCTGTCATTTGTGCTTATTGTAAACTGAAAACCATTTTGGGAGTTTCTGATTTTGTGTAAGACCAGCCATGCTCTCCAGTACAGTTGCAAGTACAAAAAACATGGGATAAAGAGAGATTTGATTTCTTACTTGAAGACATATTATTGAACTTAATTTTTTTTGCCAGGTGAGTTTGTAGCAAAGCTACACTGCCAAACTAAAATTCAAGGACATGTGCTGTTACTGTCAAGTATTTGATCTTTAAAAATTACTGGTGATATTAACTGAAAGAGATTAAATTGTTTGTTGTGCAGATGAATGAAGAAAAAATTCAGACCACATCTACAATGGAGCCAAGAACAAGTGCAGCAGGTACACCCACTTACATTACATTTCTTTTTAGTTATTCTGAGATATGAGAGTTAAAACAATTTGAAATTTAAAAACAGGTTTAATAGTAAAACAGGTTGTAAAGGAAAAAAAAAGATTTACTTTTTGTGGAATCCCAAATTGTTCAAAATTAAATAACTCAATGGTAAATGGACTGCATTCATGTTCAATTCAGGTCCTACTATCCACACACATTCATGCAGCAGTTTTTCTGAGGGGACAGCCCCTTGGTTCCAATGTCCAATGTATCACATTTTCAAGTTGTCCGTCCCTCGCATTCTCTTGCAAACCAATATCCCAGGAATGCCTGGAGGGAACACATACAAACAAACAGAAAGAAATCCTATGCACCACTGAGATGATGCAGTTACATCACAGACAAAGCACCTGAATCCTTTTGAGACTTTCACACTGACATTGCACCTAACTGTGTCCAGTTAGAAGAGTAAGGACTTGAGCAGTGTTTTCAGTGACAAGTGAATTGACAAGTATGTATTTTTGTGGTACTGGTTCTATCAAACTAAAACCAAATACATTTGTGTGTTTAGGTTCGAAAGAGCAGGCAAATGAAGAGAAAAGTCAGACCTCGCTGACAGTGGACACAAAAGAACAAGAACCTGCAGGTACACACCCACGCAAATTATATTCATTTCAGTCAGACACATGTGACTGTTACAGCAAGATTATGTGGAAAAGGCTCTAATTGTTCGAATCCGGGTAGCAATTTGGATTCTGCTGAGAAAGCTAATCCCCCTCCATAAACACATACATGAATCTGAGTTAAACCAACACAAAATTCTATATAAAGGAGGAGGTTGGGGTGGTGGAGGGAGCTGCAGCAGCAAACAGTGTTGGTGTGAGCGTTATAGTAATGGTACAGTCAGACTAAAATCCACCACATGTGGTGTAGCCAAAAGAGTGGGTAGAGGTGTAAACATAACATCTGTATTGTGTGTATTTTGTATATGTGTGTGTGTTTGTGAGCGTATGTATAAAGACATTCACACACACAAAACCAAGAGGGCTGCCTGTTGTCCGTTTCTAAAAATGATCCTTTCTCTCTCTTTGACAGCCCTGTTGAACTTTCTCTCCAAACTTGGACTGGAGAAATTTTATCCCAACAAGCTCACGCTTCAGTTTCTCTTGGAGATTAACACAAATAGTATAAATGAAGAACCTGTGTCATCGGTAGAGGAAATACCATGGTCTTTTCTCAGAAAACTATTTAAAGTCAATGCAAAATGCAGGAGCTGTACACAATTATCAAACACTATTGAGGAAAATGATTATCTGTTTGAACTGGACCTTAACACTGCAGATGACTCTGTAGAATATAATAAGGTTAACCCTCTTGACCTCATAGTAGCTCTCTTCCTTTGCGCTGACAGCTTTTTGCAACAGGAAATGGCGCTCAAGATGTCAATGTGCCAGTTTTCTCTCCCACTGCTGTTGCCTCCTGGCAACAAGAGTCAGTGTACCCTGATGCTGTGGGCTCTGAGAGACATCGTCAAAGAGTGGTGTCCACATGGTTTGTCTGAATCAAGAGGGTTTGTTGAAGACAACATTGTCCAAGCAAATATTCCGTTCTATTCCTTTGTCAGGCTCAAGAACTGCAGCTTATCAAAGTCCCAGCTTTTGAATCATGTGCTCAGTCCTGGCCAACAGAATCACAATATCTTCATACACAGAGATGTGGAAGGAGGAGCAGTCAAAAGAAAAGTTGCAAATGGATTGGTAGAGGTTTGCTGGCACCTTCCCTGTGGTACTGAAAATCTGGACATTTTTCCAAACCCAGTTGCATTTGTGAATTTGCGAGGAGACATTTGTGAGTCACTCACACAGTTCAACTTTCTTTTTCAAGTATCAACTGCTACCTTTGTTTTCCTGGACAAAGTTGAAGAAAATGAGCACAGGATTCTGACGTCTCTTCAGGATGTTAAATCCAAACTCTTCCTACTTGTTAATCGCAAGGAAGGGAATTCAAGAGAGGACATGATGTCTGTCAAGACATTGCTGGATGAACTGGATTTACCAAACAGCTGCGTCAAAAGCAAAGACTCAAGGGTAAATGTTGCAGAATTCTCGAAAAAGGTTTGCACAGTCATCAAGACATTGCTAACAGCTGAAACCACCAACATCGAAAATATGGTCGACAAAGCTGTTGAACTTGGTTTTTCTGTGGATGAGTGCAAAGGCAATGACCAAAAAAAAGCAGCTGAGGAATTTTTGAATGAAATTGGTGAGCAGCCCATACCAGACTACAAGAAACAGCAACTTCCACTGCAAGGAGAGAACTGGAAAAGATTATCGCAGTTAGATATGGAAGAACGTAGGCTGAAAAAAGCTGGCAGCCTAGAACTAGAAGAAAATAAATCTCAGCTTGAGGAAGAAAAACAAAAAATTAGGAATGAGCTAAGTGAAGGCGAATCCACAGCTATGAAGACTTTCATTGAACACTTGTCTAAACATGACAAAGAGAAAAGAGATTTTTTTCTTAAATGGATGAAACTCAAGCTTAATGGCCATTCACGGAACAAACTGTCTGAGCTACGAAACAGATTCAAAGAGCAATGCAAGAAGAAGGATGCAAAACTCATAGCAGAGTTAGATCAGGCATTGCTGGATAGCTCTTTAGGAATAGAGCATTACATGAGAGAGATGGGACTGATCTATGAGTTCTCCAGAGCCAACTCAGCAAAAACTGATGATGAACTGTCCCGTCTCCCTGGTCTGGCTGCTGAAATGCTGTTGGATGGATATCCTTTAGAGCTCTTGGATGGAGATGCTTCCAACATCCCAGAGAGATGGGTGACTGATGTGCTGATGGAGCTTCACAAGAAGGTTGGAGAGAAGAGCAGACTCTTGGTACTGACCGTGTTGGGCGTTCAAAGTACTGGGAAGTCAACGCTCCTCAACACCATGTTTGGAGTGCAGTTCCCTGTCAGCAGTGGCAGATGCACGAGAGGAGCTTTCATGCTCTTCCTCAAAGTTGGAGCGGACATACAAAGTGACTTGAATCTCGACTTCATTGTCCTCATTGACACTGAGGGTCTTAAGTCTCCCGATCTGGCACAACTAGAGGACAGTTACGAGCATGACAATCAACTGGCAACCTTTGTCATTGGCTTGAGCGATGTCACCATTATCAACATCGCAATGGAAAACCTGACCGAAATGAAAGATGTCTTGCAAATTGCTGTTTATGCATTACTGAGAATGAAGAGAACTGATAAAAAGCCAGTTTGTCATTTTGTACACCAGAATGCTGCTGGAGTTTCAGGACATACAAAGATCATGACAGAAAGAAAACGTCTCTTGGACCAGCTCAATGAAATGACTCAAATTGCTGCCCAAATGGAAAAGCAGCATTCTATTAAAGCATTCACAGATGTGCTGGACTATGACATGGAAAAGAACAACTGGAACATCCCAGGACTCTGGCATGGAACCCCACCAATGGCACCAGTAAACACAGGTTACAGTGAAGCTGTAGCTGATTTCAAGAAAAATCTTTTGGACACAATTTTTGGAAAAGTGACAGACGCACCGAAGCCTCACAGATCCCAGAGTTTCTAGAATGGATGAGAAATCTGTGGAAAGCAGTGAAAAATGAGGACTTCGTCTTCAGTTTCAGAAACAGTCTTGTAGCTCATGCCCTCAACCAACTTTGCAAGGACTTCAGCCAATGGGAATGGGAATTCAGAAAAGTGATTCTCTCCTGGCAGACAGAGGCAGAGTTAGAAATCTTAATTGTGTCCAAGGAGTCTGACATCCACACCTGGAACAGTCTAGTTACATCAAAAAAATCGGAGGGTTTAGAAAAAGTCGAAGCACAAGAGAGAAAAATCAAGGAAAAACTTAATGACTACTACAGAAGACAAGACAGAGATGTAAATCTGATTGAGCCCTACATCAAAGATGTTTTTCAAAGTATCAACAATCTTGCAGATGAAATCAAACAGTCTCTGATCAATAAACTAGATTTTCTGAGTAAATCCCATAGTGACGTGATGACTCTCCTGAAAGACTGTACACCGTGCACGGCGTTGTCTGATGAACAGCTGACAGAGAAGTTTGAAAAGATATGGACTGGAGTTATCAATCAGGATACACATGACCTTGAAAGCCTACGAGGAACAGGTGACGTTTCTTTTGAGGTCAAACGTGAACATCAACTTGACAGCAAAGAAGACCAAAAAACTGACCTGGAGAGGTTAGCAGAGAGAATCAATGAGTCTTGTACACAGTTTGTGCTTGATAAAGCAAAGACAAACACAGATTACAATGATGGATTTACAGAAGAACTCCTGGGAAAAATTGACAAATCCCTTCAAGAAAACTACAAATGTTGGCAAGACAAGTTTGAGACTGACCTGAAACTACACATATGCGGCGCTGCATCAAGAGAATTCCTCAAAATGTACAAAAACAACAAGAAGTCAGACTATCTCGATCAGTACAAACAGAGAGAGCATTGCCAGGGCAAAGCAAATGATTTTGTCCGGGTTTGTATCAAACCTGCTGTTGAAGACTACATCAGTAAATCACTGGGAGTGGACATTGTGGATGAAATTTTGACAAGTTGCCCTTGCACAGGGTACAGTTCATTTTTCCAGTACAACATTCAGAAGGAGATGCTGCAAAAAGAAAACTTCAAAAGTTTTGCGAAGTACATTCGTAACTATGAAGTATATGTTAAAGATTGGATATTTCAACACATTGTGCGACATATGTCACAGAACAAGACTTTGTGCAAACTAAAGAACAAGAATCTGCAGGTCATAGTTCACAAAGTCACAGAAGCATTGAAAGAGGCCACAAAAGAAAAGGACGGCACTCTGCTGCCAGACAACAAGGAGAGCATCACAAAGCTCATCAGCAACTTGCGCCAGCATTTGACTAAAGACATCTCGATTTCAGTGGAGGCTGAAAAAACCACCTTGTCTCAAATCAAAAGCACTTGTCATCCATTTATCAGCAGCCTCAATATTTCAATAAAGGACTTAAAAGAACAACTTCAGGAGGAATTCTCAAACTCTGAAGACATCACTGAGACTCTGAACAAGCTTCCAACCAAACCACAGGACGAGCTTTTCAAGCGGGTGTTTGGTTGTGGAGAACGATGTCCATTTTGTAAAGTTCCTTGTGATGCTGGAGGCAAAGAACACAAGCAACATCATGCAGCTGTGCATCGGCCACAAGGTCTTGGCAGAGTCATCATTAACGGGAGCAGGAAGCTGGTTGAAAGACTGTGTACAACTGATGTGCAAAGTAATTGTGTATTTAGAAATACACTAACTAAATGGGAGTGGCATCCTTACAAGGACTACACCACGTACTATCCAGACTGGCGTATTCCTCTAGATCCCACCATAGAGGCATCTGACTACTGGAAATATGTCCTGGTACGATACAATGACAGATTTGCCAAAAAATACAAGGCCAAGCCAGCTGATGTTCCAGAGGCCTGGAGGAGTATCACAAAGGAACAAGCACTGAAAGGTTTGAAAGATGCCTTCAACATAAAGTGAACAAGATACAATCCTGAAAAAAATCTTTAAACAAAACATTCAAACATGAAAAAATGGGAATTCAGCAGAACAATCAGTCAAATTAAAAGAGGATCAAAGAAGATCAAATGTTTGTTTGTTTGTTTTTTTTACATTTTTCATAATGACTAGTTTCCACAATAATGTAAAATGTTTTGACACAAGAATAGTAATTTTTCTTTTTCTTTGTTCATATTTCTGTACCACTTTACTACATTTACTACAGAGACCATATGGAAATGACTCTTGGTGTCATTAAACAAATCACAAAGAAGCTGAAACCACAGAAACAGATACTCAGACTTTTAAATACTTCATACATTTGTTCTTGTTTGTGAAAATGATGATGTACACACTCTGTACCATGAAGTGCAAAGAGCAGGTGATGAGATGCTTTGTAAAATGTGTTGTACTTGTGTTCTTACATCTCAACTTGCTACTATGAAAAAGTGATTTTTACTTTTTGATGGACAGTGTGTTGAAAAATTAACAAAGGTGAAATAGTTTTGTTTCCTATGACTGCTCATTTTTTGTGTTTTGCTTTTTGATGAAAAACATTTTCCATCATTCATCTTGCTACACAGTTCTGTTCATCATGACAGGTTCTAAAGATTATGATGCTGATGCTGTTGATGATGATGATGATGATGAAGTACACAGGCCATGTCCAACAGCGCATTTTTACTGTTTTATTTCTAACTGATACATGCAAAACATTTTTATATTGTAACATGTATTTAACAAATATCAGTGAGCGATCAGTCCAAGACAGATGAGTTAAACAAACTACAATAAAGTTGAAAAGCTGAAAATGTTGTTGTGTTTGATAATATTTTCTGAGTTTGACGTGGGGCATGTACCTCTACTGAACAGGTACCTGTCTACTGAATGTTAATGATGTTAATATGCATTTACACTATGTTGTAGTTCAAAGAAGAGTAAAGGTTATCAATAGTGTAAATACACAATACAGCCCTACCAGTAAGAAGAACAGTGACACAGTTCTGTGCAGTTCAGACTTCTACCACTTGGAGCCACAAGTGTCAAATGTACCTTGTGCCAAGTCAACGCTCTGCTGCTGCTTTTTATACCAATGGAAAAATGAGAGGTAATTTTCCAAAGGGTGAGTCAGATCACAGCCACAAGGGGACGCTCAAAGCACAAGAAGACTGTAATGAATAGTGGCCAGAAAGACAAAATGATTTCCAGCTGTTATAAAAGAGCACAATAATTCCACAAAAAAGTTAAATACATCAAACCTGTTTTCATAAGAGAATAAATCAACAATATTTTAACACCACCATACCCACAGCAGATAAAATTTTGTCAGAGAAAATTAAAGTCAACTTTAACGCGACAGTATTTCTGCTTTATTCTCTGTATTTACTTTTAAGCTCAGCAGTTAGCTGTGGCACGTAGCATCTGACTGGCTTAGCTGTGATGAAGAACGGGTTCAGCTGAACCAGAACTTTCAAGACTTGACGTGGCCGCGTGCTTAGGAGCACACGTTCAGCTGGACCACAGCTAAAGTGCAGATAAATGAATCATGAAGCAGGCCCAGAATGGGTCTTTCTGTTCACTTGGAAAGGGGTAAAGAAGAGGCACAGGCTGGGTCAGCTTTCTGATTCCCCAGAAAACTGACAGCTAAGGGAAGAAATCAGAGCTGGAACAGTATTTTTTTTTTTTTTTTAACTGCAAACAAACTGCATTTACAGAGTGCTTGAATCCAAAGCGCCTTTACATTAATAACTCATTCACACACACACACACACACTCTGATGGCAGCAATGTACCATGCAAAGTTCTTGGTCTACCAAGAAGGATTTGGGTTTTAATGCCTTTCTCAGTGATGCTTGGACATGTGGACAGGAGGAGCTGGGGGCTGTCTCTTAATAATCTGTTACAGTATCATTAAAACTACACATTTTGCATTTGAGATGCTGCCCTGCAGTGTAACAGCATCCGAACACAGTGATACGCTGCTGACCGTCATCTCTCCTCAGTACTTTCTGTGCGTGCGTCTGCTCCTGTTTGTTTGCTGCTGTAAATAAACAGAGCTGAGGAAAACCAGCTGAGAAATATACACAAGCACACGGATACAAATATGCACACATAACATGCAGAGTGGAATGCTGGAGATAACGATGGAGATCTGGGAAAAGAACAGGGCGGCGCCCGGAGCCACTCCTCTGAGTTTTTATCTGAAATGTGCAGTGGGCGGAGCCCGGTTTCACTGTCACGCTGACATCTTTGCTTAGAGAGATGGAGGCAGGGGTGGAGGAAACCTTTTACTAATGTATCATGGTGGAACAATACAGTACAAGTAAAAGTTGGACGCTCAAAACTTTTCTTCTGTGAAATTAAACAAGTGACGACAAACATGTACAGAATGTGTAAAAAGCAAATCTGCTGAGAGTGAATAGGAGCAGAGTTTAGAGTGTCTGTCAGGTGAAAGCCTTCTTTTTCCAGTTTTGGGGGAATTTCATGAGAGAACGTAAAAAAAAAAAGCAGAAAGATGTAAGAAATGAAATAAAAAGATGACATCTGAAATATATTTGTTCTCTTACCTTACACTGAAACTAAAATGCAAAAGGTAAATTCAGCTTTGGGGGAAAAAACTAAAACATTTTTCTCTGAAAGAGGAGGAAAGCCCAAAACTCTAAATCACACCTGGGTAGATGGACTTACTTACTTCCCACCAGTTTCAGTGTAACATCACTTCTCATGCTGCACACCCAGAAGGGCGGCATTCCTCAGCTTCACTCCTCCTCCTCCTCCTCCTCCCCGGCTCAAGTTTGTCAGTAGGTAAGTGTTTGGGTCACAGCCTCCTCCCAGCCTGAACACACTGCAGTGAGAAAGAAGAGGACCATCAATGAAACTGAGAGAAGTTTGAACTAACAGGTGAGTGTGTTCAAATTCCCCTCTGAGCTCTAATTTGTTTTTGAGGAGGGAAAAAAAGAAAAACTTTTCATTTGTGACTTTTATTTCTAATGTAAACAACAGTTTACTTGTTTCTTGGCCTCTCTTAACTTATGATCAGCTAATTTATAAAACCACTCCTATCATACTGTGTCTTAGTTTACAAGTCACAGACTAAAGAAACTAAAGTTACTATACAGAGAATAAACTTAATATAATGCTTACAACTTAAAGATTCTTGTATCAAGAAAAACAAACACTCATATGACACTGAGTAGGTTGACAATGTGCTTCTGTCATTTTACATTTACATTTTTTTCCATATATGAAGAAATATTTCTTATGGATGAATCGCTTCTTAAGGCAAACTGTATTTTTCTAACAGGAGAATCAGGAGCACTTTCACCAGTTTAATCCTTATGTATTTTAAAAGATGACTGGAGTTAAATTTTTCTTTTCCCGACTGTAGTTACAGTTTCCAGGCTTTTGAGGACTTTCAGTTTCTACTGATTCATTTCTGAATGGTACTGATACTGAATGTGATTCAGAACAGTGAAGTTAGTAAACAGAGAGGAGGTATGTGTGGGTGGAGTCTGAGTCCTCCAGGAATGTCAGCATGTTCTGCCACATTCCTGCCCGAAGCTAATCTGTGTGTTCTCCTGCAAACATGAGACAACTAAACAGAAGCAAACATCTGTTTCCTTGAGCGAAATTTAAATCTGCCTCTTGTGTTAAACTGAGCACTGAATGTTCTTCTAATCTCTGAGGCAACTAAGTTCAGTCAGAGGTCAGACAATATGTTGACTTACAGGGTTATGCACATTGTGATCCAAATGCAAATACAGTGCATGTCATCATTAAATCACTTGGCAGTGTTACTGGTTTGGACCTATAACACAACTGTACCTAATTCTGAACTGTCTGCAGTCACAAGAGAAAATACACAGGGAGGCATTAAACATACATCTTCTGCCTTCTTCAGAGCACTGTAATAATGTGTCACCATATTATCCTCTTTAAAGCACTGAATTTCAAGTAACTGTCAATTTAAGGTGACTTAGGCTGAAAAACACTGGTAGTTAGTTAATGATTAGATTTTGGTTAACCGAAACCAGGAGGAACAACAACAGAGAAAGTAAAGAAAGAAGGTATTTGCTGATATGTCAGGTGCTTTAAAAAAGGCTGTTGCTTGTCAGTTTGTGAGAGAATTCCTGAAACCACCCATCTGGATACTGACACCATGAGAGAGTGATATCTTATCCTCGGCACCGCTCTCAGGGTGGCTTCACTTTCATACATCACCCAGGTGGAAAGTTACACTCTAGTATACAGCAGGATGAGAGAGTCGCCGTGCTGCCAAGGCAGACAAGTAAAGCCCTGCTGGGAGAGCCTCCAGATGCTTTAGTCTATTTACTATATTCAACCATCTCAAACAATTATACACACACATACTGTGTTTGAACAGGCAAGGCAATACAAGTTCAACTTTTTAATTAGTTTAACTTGTTTGATTTTGTTGAAAAATAATGAAATAAAAGATAAATACAACATAATCTCAATAACAAATCCACATATCAATGTGTACCCAGTCGTTTTTGTTGAGGCACTGAATGGGCAGATTAGACAGGGGCTCTTTTAAATAGGAGTCTCCCGCTCTGGCCCCGGGAATACGTTTGACTATGGTCGCCGGTGTCGTTAACTTCACGTTTCTAAATATGGAGCTGACAATAATCAGATAATATGCTCCTCGTTACGGACAGTCACCGAGCCGCCCTGGCCTCGCGGCTGCTCGGCAGCTGCCGGCGGCAGAGCCGGGGCTACGCTCGGTCGCCAAGCACCGACGTCTGGGCGCTAGCTAACCACAATAGCTAACGATTGGGGTTCCAGTGTGCAGAGCCTCTCCTCGTTTACAATCAATCAATAAGCTGCATTTATTACATTTATCACTATCGCTACAGGAGGCAGAGGAATAGCTAAACATAAGACCTCCGAGCAACACGGAGTGAGAGTGAGAGGGGGAGATAGAAACCAGCGCTAGCTGCTAAGCTAAAGACGCTAGCAGATCTGAACAAGGGGTAAACAAACAAACAAAGTCGCTAACAAAAGCAAAGAGCTGTGTTCTTGAGCGCGGCTAAGTGTGTGTTTAGATGTACAGCGGATAATTAGCCGATGTAACGAAGAAAGTGGCGAAAATATCTTGATAGAGACAGAGCAGCAACACACGCTAACAGTTAGCGTAAAGCTAGCGACAGGAAATGACACAATACGCTTACCGAGCACGTCCAGTGACGTCTGGACGTCAGTTGTCAGAGAGACAACACAATCAGTCCTCACCATACAAACACTGACCTGGGAACAGCAGCAGGTGCAGATCTGAAAAGGTCAACAACTAAAAAGTGTAACACAGTGAAACACCCGAGTACTGCTGCGGTCACAAAACGGGGGCATCACGGGAAGTTAGGAAAATTTCCCATTATACCAGTTTGTAAGAACTATATCAACATGGTAACTCCAAAGGCAAGTCTTGCGCTTACACCATGTCAAGAACGCAAATTACATTTAAAATGTTTGTTGAGAAGTAAATCAGACACAAGTAATGCGTAACTCCTTTTAAATTAGCTGAAGCCAATGAATTAATGTTAGCCTCGGATTGTAGTTTGCAGGCAATGCTTGCTTTGAAGCCATTTAATCGGAGGCTGGTGTGAACGTTGTTTCCCTCTCGGTTGATTGTAATTACAAGTCGAACAGTCTAAGGCTAGCACACATGTTAAAGTTACCTGTTCATTTAATCTGCGCCTCTCTAATGGCGGCGAAATTCACAGTTGTGATGCCATCCTCACAATTCCCACACTGACAAACTAACTAAATACACAACATGAAAGTTACTTGCACTGTCTCACTGTAGTTTGGCTACACAAACAGAAAATAACACCAGCTAACGGCTCAACAAGTCCTGTTTCAACTCGACCCCAAAAAGCAAAGACAGACGGTGAACTCACATCTGGGAATAAAAGAGGCGCCTTCGTCTAAACCCGTTTCCCTGCTCCATTCTGTCTCTCCTTACCTGTTAATTGAATTGTTAATTTCCAGGTTCTCCTCCTGCCCCTGTCATCTTGCAGCTTTCCCTCTTTCTCCAGCAGTTGGCGCCAAAATGTTACGGCTGCCCTCTTAAAGGGACAGTGCACAAATATTCTGTATATAAAATACAATATAATGTATACATAAGTATATTTTTCTATATGATTCACCATAAATGACACAGTAAGCCTACATTTTATGGAAATGTAACTGATTGTTTACCAATAAAAATGCTGTCCCCAGACTGGAATGACTGTTAATTACTAATCCAGTGAATTACATATTTGAAAATATTGATAATAACATCATCAGCTGATGTAACTGATCTGTCTACCTGCAGGTCACTGGTGGAGCCTGGTGCTGCTGAGTGCCAGTGATGGAGCTGAAGGTGTGGTTGGAGGGTGTGGTCAGAG
Source organism: Toxotes chatareus (assembly GCA_016801885.1). Lineage (NCBI taxonomy): Eukaryota > Metazoa > Chordata > Actinopteri > Toxotidae > Toxotes > Toxotes chatareus. The sequence goes on along the minus strand of CM028884.1, from coordinate 25,206,525 downwards.
TGGTCTGCGGCCTATCACTAAGCACTTCCTGTCAGGACGTCGTGATAGCTCTTGCACAAGCCATTGGTAAGTTTCTCACTTTTCATTCCACACAGTTTTACTCACCTATCCTGATAAACATCTTTTTAGAAATAAACATGTTGAATTACAAAGTTTAGCTTTCCTTGTAAATCTCTCTAACATTACTGTTATTACTTTGACTTTCTGGACACTTCAATTCACTGAGAGCATTCATGCTCCCCTGAGGAATGACACAGTACAGTAGCTTTCCTGAAACTCCATCCTCAGGTCAAACCATGAGCATGAGCTATCTAACTGACTGACTGCAGTCAGGCATGATCGGACTGGCACAGCTACAGACAACTGAATATTTTCTTTGCACATCCACGTGTTTGTGATTTGGTTTATACAGTTGAATCTACAATTGTTGTTTTGACTTTTGATTGAACTGTTAAAAAATCCTTTTCCAATACCAAACCAAAAACACACTGGCTTATGTCACAAAGACAACTTCAAAATACGGCCGCCTTCACAGAACATTCAGTTTGTTGGTTGCATTATTTTGTGCTGCTGAGTATTAACCCTTCATGTATCTTTGTTTGTCACAGGTCAGACAGGTCGTTACAGGCTCACGTTGAAGCTACGAGGGAATGAGAGACCGTTAGTTGCCGATGACTGTCCACTGCAGCATCTGGCTCAGCTGGGACAGCTGGCTTCAGAGGTCCAGTTCATTCTGCGGAGGACCGGACCCAGCCACAGTGAAGGCCAAGACACACCAACCAGAGAGACACGTCTTCCCTTACTTCGACCGTCAGAAGAACCAGAGCCCGTCAAACGCAGGGAGCCATACAAGGCTCTCACCTTCAGCCTGGGTCCCTCAACACTTCCCAGGAGGACTAAACCAAACAGGGCCTGTTCTCCATCGCCCAGATCCTCCCCAGAACCACGAGCTTCCCCTGTTTCTGTCTTAGACAATCCCAACTCTGTGAAGGCTGTTCCCTCTTACCCCTCCAAAGAGGAGGTATTTAGGCAGGTTCTGCAACAACAGAGGAAGTTACAAGACCTGGAGGTTCAGCTTCGAGCCCTAGAAAGGGAGACAGAGGTGTGGGAGCAGGAAATGTCATTTGCTACGGTTCCAAGTCTGACTCTGGGTCTTGCAGAGGAACTGGAAGAACTGGAACAACGACTGAGGCAGAACGAGGTAGAGCTCATGCACCGAGCACACTGGAAGGGACAGTTACAGGCAGAGATGGACCGAGAACAAGGTACGAGTTCAAATCTGTCAACATTTTCAACTGTTTTTGAGAAGTGTCTTCATCCTCTGACATTTCTAAAACAAGAAATTTAATGCTGAATTCAACAGATATGCACAGACGTCTACACCAGATACACTCATCAATAGATGATCACAGCTACCAGGTCACGGAGCTCCAAGCCCGTTCTGCACAACTAGAACAGGACATGCAACTCACAGCCCAAAGACAGAGCCCTCTGGCAGGACCTCAGCAGCAAGAGGAGGCTCTGAGACCCCTGAGGCAGGAGCTCCACAACCGCCAGGAACAGGCACAACAGCTGGATGCAGCACTGTCAGAGTCACAGAGAGAGCTCCGAGCAGCAGAGGAAATGCTAAAGGTATAACTCATCCATCATCAAATATTCTTTCTAATGACTCGCTCACAACAGAGTAATGGCCAAGCAAACGTTAGTCAAACAGATGTGAAAAGTCCATTTATTAAGGACCATTTTCTTCTGTGGTTTTATATATATTTCACTCAGTGTGTGAGAGTCAAAATAAACTGCAGTGTGTGTGCATGGTGATGAAGGAACATGCCATCCAGTGCTGCTCACTGGAAACACAGAGAGTACCTGTCAGTGATATAATATTCCCTCCGTGCTGTAGGACAGATGGGAGCAGATGGAGGATCTGAATAAGGAGCTGAGACAGTGTAACCTGCAGCAGTTCATCCAGCAGACCAGTGGCCTAAACACCGACCAGACAAACTCCCTGCCCGTCCCTGAAGTTTACCTCAGCAACGCCGGTATTTTGGAGTAGGAACAGCCAAAACACTGTGACTGTACGTCAACAGGTTATTTAAAATTTATTACTATGATTATTATTGAAGCAGTCAAAAAAATCACTGACAGGGAAGAAGAACTCAGTTTCACAGGTGAAAAACTTGTATCTCCAGTTTTGGGGATTTTCATCCTCTTAGATCAGATTAAGAAAACAACAGCAAACAACTTTTCTGTTATCCCATGTTTAATGTAAATTTATTCCAAAAACTCACTCGTAAATGTAGGAATGGTAGAAGAAAAGTGGGCAGACCAAACAAACAGACACAATCATGAATGTTGAAACTACCATGGATGTCTGACTCAGGCACTTTTTCTGTTTCTGCTGCAGGACATGAAGAAGAAAAACACGGAGCCAGAGTCAGAAAAACCTAAAGCCCGTCCAGACTCTCCTGTGTGTGTGTGTGTGTGTGTGTGTGTGTGTGTGTGTGTGTGTGAACTGTGTGTCTGATAAGCCAGACACTTCCAGGTTCTTTGTAAAAATAAAGACTCTTTGAAAGGAAATAAAACAAATGTTGATGCCACTGATGAAAACAGATGTTTCTTTTCTCAGATACGAGTTGACACAACGCTCAAACACCCAGAGACTAGTTTCACTCTCTTGCTTTTTTGCCATTTAATCAGTCTTAAAGTCTTTTGGCTCAACATGTCAAAGTAATGATGGTTAATCTCACTGTTTATTAATAGTCATAGTTGCCGTTGCATTCTGCATACATGACTATAAATCACTGTCCAACACTTCACTACACTATATTTCTTTTTGTGTACAAAAATATTTGTGTGACTCTTCTGTGTAAGTCTTCTAACATCAGAGTCCCTGAAGTTCCCAAGAACTAGAGCAATGATTAGAAATGTCCAGCCCATGTTCACTGGCTGCGCATTACGAGATCAATAAGTTCTGATCACCAGACTTTTTATGTCAGTATGACAGATTAATAAAACAAATAAGAACAACAAAAACATTATTTCCGACCTCATAATGACAAGGTCATATGGGGGACCCTCCTGCTGAGGGCCGGGCTGGGTGAAAGGAGGAAGAGGAGGAAGATAGGACAGCTGGGAACGGAGGAGAGGAGGAGAAGGACATGCAGCATATAGAACATGATACAAACAGGAAGTGGACGATGTTAGAGGGACAGCATTCAGATCCCAGAACAGTTAGTGGATCCTGTGCTCAGCAGCTGTCTGTTAGTTTATAGGTCCCCTTACATTAGCCCTTATTACAACTGGTCATCTTCTACATGCTTAACCATAACCTAACCCTATGCTAACCCTGCCCTAACCCAAACCAGTTATCCCTGCAAAGTAACTCAACCTAAGCCCTGACCCCAATCGCAGAGGACAACGACTTCAACACAACACCAGTGAAGAAATGTTGTTCAGGTGTCAGTAAAATTCCCAGAAAGCATCTTTGTTGTGTTAAATGTGTTGTATTGCAGACATGAGACAGACAGGTTGTCTCTGCAGACAGGAGACACAGGTTGTCTCTGTAGACAGGAGACAGACAGGTTGCCTTTGCAGACAGGAGTCCCACAGCCTGCTCCACTGTAAACACAACAACAGGACTGACCACCGCTGCTCTCACGTCACTTTGCCTAGTTTGCTCTCAGTAACAGTTGTGTTGTGTTGTGTTGTGGTGTGGTGTGTTGTGTTGTGTTGTGGTGTGTTGTGGTGTGGTGTGTTGTGGTGTGTTGTGGTGTGTTGTGTTGTGTGTGTGTGTGTTGTGGTGTGGTGTGTTGTGGTGTGTTGTGGTGTGTTGTGTTGTGGTGTGTTGTGTTGTGTGTTGTGTTGTGTGTGTTGTGTGGTGTGGTGTGTGTGTTGTGTGTGGTGTGTGTTGTGGTGTGTTGTGTTGTGGTGTGTTGTGTGTGTTGTGTGTGTGTTGTGTGTGTGGTGTGTGTGTTGTGTTGTGTTGTGTTGTGTTGTGTGTGTGTGTGTGTTGTGTTGTGTTGTGTTGTGTGTGTTGTGTTGTGTTGTGTTGTGTTGTGTTGTGTGTGTGTTGTGTTGTGTTGTGTGTGTGGTGTGTTGTGGTGTGTTGTGTTGTGTGTGTTGTGTTGTGTTGTGTGTGTTGTGTTGTGTGTGTGTGTGTGTGTGTTGTGTTGTGTTGTGTGTGTGTGTGTGTGTGTGTGTGTGTTGTGTTGTGTGTGTTGTGTTGTGTTGTGTTGTGTGTGTGTTGTGTTGTGTGTGTTGTGTGTGTTGTGTTGTGTTGTGTTGTGGTGTGTTGTGTTGTGTTGTGTGTGTGTGTGTTGTGTGTGTTGTGTGTTGTGTTGTGTTGTGTTGTGTTGTGTTGTGTGTGTGTTGTGTGTGTGTTGTGTTGTGTGTGTGTGTTGTGTTGTGTTGTGTGTGTTGTGTTGTGTTGTGTTGTGTTGTGTTGTGGTGTGTTGTGTTGTGTTGTGTTGTGTTGTGTTGTGTGTGTTGTGTTGTGTTGTGTTGTGTTGTGGTGTGTTGTGTTGTGTTGTGTTGTGGTGTGTTGTGTTGTGTTGTGGTGTGTTGTGTTGTGTTGTGTTGTGTTGTGGTGTGTTGTGTTGTGTTGTGTTGTGTTGTGTTGTGTTGTGTTGTGTTGTGTTGTGTTGTGGTGTGTTGTGTTGTGTTGTGTTGTGTTGTGGTGTGTTGTGTGTGTGTTGTGTTGTGTTGTGTGTGTGTGTTGTGTTGTGTTGTGTTGTGTTGTGTTGTGTTGTGTTGTGTTGTGTTGTGTTGTGTTGTGTTGTGTTGTGTTGTGTTGTGTTGTGTTGTGTTGTGTTGTGTTGTGTTGTGTGTGTTGTGTTGTGTTGTGTTGTGTTGTGTTGTGTTGTGTGTGTTGTGTTGTGTTGTGTTGTGTTGTGTTGTGTTGTGTTGTGTTGTGTGTGTTGTGTTGTGTTGTGTTGTGTTGTGTGTGTGTTGTGTTGTGTTGTGTTGTGTTGTGTTGTGTGTGTGTGTGTTGTGTTGTGTTGTGTTGTGTGTTGTGTTGTGTGTGTGTTGTGTTGTGTGTGTGTGTGTGTTGTGTTTGTGGTGTGTTGTGTTGTGTGTGTTGTGTGTGTTGTGTTGTGTGTGTGTTTTGTGTGTTGTGTGTGTGTTGTGTGTGTGTGTTGTGTGTGTGTGTTGTGTTGTGTGTGTGTTGTGTGTGTTGTGTGTGTGTGTGTGTGTGTGTGTGTGTTGTGGTGTGTTGTGTTGTGTTGTGTTGTGTTGTGTTGTGTTGAGTAACACAGAGGTGTGGGTTGAAGATTACGTCACCTCCTCCTCCTCAGGTCAGCAGGTGTAATCCAATCTAAACACTTACCACCTCCTTCCAAATATACTGCTGCCAGTGATGCTGTTATCCTCCATCGACCCTAAGGGTCTCTGTCTGTCTGTCTGTCCATCAGTGTGTCTGTCCACTGACCTGAGGACTCTCAAATGGGTCTGTGGTCTCTTTCCCATGGTGTGTGTGTGCGTGTGTGTGTGTGTGTGTGTGTGTGTGTGTGTGTGTCACAGTGCTCTAATCTTAACTGATGTAATTGCTCATAATGTCTTGAGAGATGTGGTGTTAGATCTAATCTAATTAGATCAGATCCAATTAGCTCTGTCCTTCTGACCACTGCACACTTATTCATCCAGTTCCTCTCTGGAGTAATCAAACTCACCTGTCTGTAAACAAACACGAGCGAAGTGTCGAGCAGTTGGCTCACAACAACCTCAAATGCTTCATGTCTGGTAAACATGCACAGACTCGGGTGGGTCTTGACGCTGATGGTACATGTTACACCACAGGCACAGGCTGTTCTCACAGTCATGAGATTATCCCTGTAAATCCTCCATCTCAGCTCCATTACAGGCTTTGTATGCGACCACCTCAGGTATATAAACGCAGTGACGGGGGGAGAAGACGGGACAGAGAGAGACTGCAAAAAGAAAGAGAACCTTCTCTTTGTTTTGCACTTCTTCCTTTGCTCAGCTCTTCCAGGCTTCTTCAGTTCACCGAAGTTCATCCACCAAGCTAACACACAGGTGAGACTCTCGGCTGACGCCTCATAGCAGCACACGCCGTGGCCTTCAGTGAGCTTTACTGATCTTTATGAAGCAACATCTTCAAAAAGCGCATGGAGCGTCTAGGAAATATGTTCTTCAGTGTTGCTGCTGCACGTAGATGGAACATGTTCCAGATGTTTTAACTTGAAGTTCAACCGATTTAAAGGAGCAACAATAACATTTAAATTTGCTGCATTCGCTGTTTCAGTTGCAGCTCTGGAACATTTGCTCATGGTTAGTGATTTCACGGATGATGGTGACATCTTCTTATCTTTACTGTTTGTTTTTGTTTTCTTGCCACAGATGAAGGAGTTTTCCATAAATAAGTGGCTTTGATAAAACCACCAGAGATTCAGTTTTCATTGTTATTGCTCAGATTAGATGTCTTGACACTTGTTCCATATTTTAAACACTTGGGTGAACTGATGATTCTCTACCATTAAAGTTCAACTAAACATTTGTTTCTAGCTGCTGCTGACAAGAAATAGTTTGAGTTAACATATAAATCTTTGTTGTTTCCGTAGAAATGAACGCAGCAGTAGCAGCACCCGAAGGCTCCAAGGCCGCTCCACCCAAGTTCAAGCAGAAGGAGACCAGGCAGTTCAAGAGCAAGGCTCCCAAAGCTGGACAGAAGGGGTGAGCGTACACACACACACACACACACACACACTGCAAAGGGTTAATTTCATCTGTAAGACAATGGAGATGGAACGTCTCAACGTCTCTCTGTGTCCTTAGATTTGATGACGTCCCTGGAATGGACGGCCTTGGAGGTAACTATTAATCAAATCAATAACAGATATAGTCAGTATTTAATGATTCTAATGCAGAAGATTAAAGCTTGGTTCTTCCCCCTGTAGGTGCAGAGGTCATCTGCCCCTGGGAGGCGTTTGGTGACATGGAGCTGAGCGATCTGGCCCAGTTTGGCATTGTCTAGCTCTTGTGCCAAATGGAAACAGTCAATTCCTGGTGGCTGCAATCCAGCAGCTTTTTTTTTTTTTTGCTCTCCTCACAAATTTTCCCCGATTGTTGGTGTGGAGATGAGCCTGATATTGGCACCGATTCAGGACGACTGATGGATGGAGAGGGATTTTCTTTCTTTTCCCTTGAGAAGTGGAGGAGGAAGCTCTTGGACAGCAGCCCCCAAGAATGACTCTCCTGATCTGGGCAGCAGCACCTCACCACCTGGAAGTTCTAGCATCTCTCTGAGCTCTGTGTTCTGTCTGCTTACACCTGAGTGAGATCTCGGGAAGTCTCTGCTGTAGCCTTGTTGTCCTGTGTTGCCCAGCACCTGTGTAAAAGTGTAACACACTGTACCGCTGTTTGGGATAGGGATGACTGGTGAAATTCATTGTAAATAATCAATCAATCAATCAATCAATCTATCTATCTATCTATCTATCTATCTATCTATCTATCTGTCTATCTATCTGTCTATTTAATCACATCAAGTAGAGTTGTGTACTGTGTGGTTGATGCTGTATTTCTTATAAATAAAATGTATTTTATTCACATTATTCTGTTCCGTCTTTATTCTCAGCATCATTCTCTCATCTTGTGTAAAATCCCAGTAAAACACTCACAGCTGATGAGTGTACGCTGCCGTATTATCGCCTTACCAAGCATCAGATTTTTATGTTCCACTGGATCATGTTTGTTCTCCAGTCCTCAAAAAATAAAGACCAACATGTTATACGAAGTTTTATCGATGCACAATTCCATACAGTTTTTTGTGAGATGTGAGTTTAACATCTTCAAATCATACTGCTCCTTATTTTCATGGTTAAGTCTGAAGAATGAAGTGAGGGTAAATACGTCAGCTATGTTTCTGTCCAGCACCAAGCACTGTGCTGACGGATGAACACAGTGCACCAGGTCTACGAACTGTTTCAACAGCAGCAATTTTCTCTTTCTCACAATTAGAGAATTTAACCAGACATGCATTTATCATCACCAGCCACCTGAGCCTTCTTCTTACAGTCTTCACTTTTTAAAATCAGTTTGAAAACTATTTCCAGTAAAGCTTAAATTACATCTCTGTGCAGCTTGTCTCTGAGTGTGGGCTGGCCTCAAACCATTTCAGCTTTGTGAGGTGATAATGTTACATAATCCTTTAATACTGCTTCAAGAGAGTTTTAGCTAATGGAAGACTCACTGTGTGCAAGTAGAACATTAAACATGACGGTTTGTCTTTGGGAACTTTCCTTTACCTTCAGTTGTTTGATTGTTGTCAACAAGAAGAGCCAAGTGTTTTTCATTTGAAGAGAAGGATAGCTGCTGCATTTCCCTCTGACAGTCTGAGGGAAGCTGCTCAGAGGTGGGTGGAATGAAGATTTCTGAAGCACTGAATCAGGCAGTTTTGTCAAAAAAGGTTCGAAGATTTTGATAAAGTCAAAAAGGGCGACATCTGCTGGCCAAATGTGTGGTACTGCATTTGTGTGGGCTGATTTAAATGTGCTTATTCTGATTACATAACGGAGTCAGCCACTGTTCTTAAATACTGTGGCAGATTGACAAACGCCTCCTGTATTCAAAGCCAGTGTGACGCCCTTCTGACAGCCTGAGGGAACGAGGCTTGGGACGGATGTTGTGCTGAAGTGAAACCACACTCTTACTTTCACAGGCTGATGATGTGTCGACTAGTGTTCCTGGAGCTTCACCCAAGCAGCTACTGAACCACTGAAAAACTGCTCCTCCTGCACGCTTCACTGTAAACCTCAGAAAACTGACCAAACCATGGTCACCATGTAATATTCAGCTCAAAAGCTGAGGTGATAGTTTCCCTGTGTGTGATGAGACGAGGTCTCTGACCCACAGAAAAGTGAGAATTTGGTGAATCATCCGTATGTTCGGTTTATTTGAACAGAGAGAAAATAATTTGGAGAACTGACAAATAAGTTTTATTTTAGGAAAATAAAGTTTTCATTTAGTAACAGACAACTGAATGAATGTTAGTAACACAAAGACAACTCTAAAACAACCTTTGTCCTTCAAGTCCATTTCATGAGTGTAAAACAGTAAAACTCACAGGAATGGACTTCTATGTACACAGTCATGTTTACAGGTCTAGACGATGCCAAACTGAGCCAGGTCGCTCAGCTCCATGTCACCAAACGCCTCCCAGGGACAGACCACCGCGGAGTCTGCAGGACAGGAAGACAGAGTCCGAGTGGGTCAAACAGATTCCTCTGACGTAAAGTAAGTTACAGGAGTTAATTCAACGCAACTCAACAATTCGTCCACATTCATCGGTCAAAAAAAAGCTGTTACTTTATTTGTATTTTGTTTGTTTATTTATTTGTGTTGGTCTGGCTAAGTGCTCGATTCATGAATACAGTGAAGAAAAAGGTATTCCTACCTCCGAGACCCTCCATGCCTGGTACATCATTGTCAAACCTGTTGCAAATACATAGTCAAAACAGTGATGTGTTAAATATTCATGTGGTAACATGTTCGTATATTTTATGACGTTCCTGTAAATCTTCGTGTGGTTGTTTCACCACGCGTCTCACCCCTTCTGTCCAGCTTTGGGAGCTTTGCTCTTGAACTGCCTGGTCTCCTTCTGTTTGAACTTGGGTGGAGCGGCCTTGGAGCCTTCTGCTGCTGCTGCTGCTGCTGCGTTCATTTCTACAGGGTGAGAAACACGAGTATAGTGGGTTTTGATTGTCATAGAAAAGCTGAAATCACTCCTCAGTGTGTGGTTGATCTACTTTAGTCTGCTCCAAATGAGAGCTGCGTTGTCCAGTCACATCTACAGGTTTTTACATCTGTTCCAAATCCGTGTAGAAGAACTGGCTCTCTACAGCTTTCACACAGTAATTCAGTCAATTTGTATAATGGTGCAAACTTTCACACTGCGTCCAGGCACTCAGTATGTTGTGGCTGTGTGAAGTGAAGAGCTAGACTCAATGTTCTGGAAAGTTAGAAAACTGGTCAGACACAGCAGATACAGAGGGTTTGAGTCGCTGTTCAGTGAAATGGCCTCAGGATAGAAAGGGAACTGTAAGCTACACCACTACACACAAAACACGACTCATGAAGGCAGGAGACACAAGGAGAAAGAGTCATTCACTGTGTGTATCTGATGACTGAGGCAGTGTTACAATCACACTCCTTCACCACACTTCAGCATCTCAGGGCCTGTGCTTCTCTTACTTTTTTCCCAGATGGAAGGTCAAATTTTTAGGACTGTTCTGGTTTCTTTCTCTTTGTTTCTCCCACCGAGTCACATGCAGTGAATAGGCAGTGTTCACTCAGTGTTTAACTGGAGCAAAGCAGAGTTTGAATCAGCTCTGTTGTGGGTGGGAGAGAGTAACACTGCATTCTGTCTTTTTTTTTTTAAATCATGGTGACGTTTGACTTTATTCTTACCCAAAGGTGAGGCCCACTGCACGTGCCTACCGGCCATTAACAAACTGCAAGGCAAACGGATTCATGTGATTTAATCAGTTCTTCATTAAATAAGAGAACGATGTGCTTACTCTTCTCATGCTCTCATTCCCAGGTTATTAAAAAAATATGGTTCAACCCGAACCATTTCTCTGCTGCTGTAACAGAAAACATGTCTGCGTGGATAAAAAAAAATGAAGCCTCTTACCGTGACTGTCCAGTGAAGAGTGCACAGTTTAAAAAGTTCTTTCTCTTCACTCCCACCATTTATATGCCTCTAAGTCTGGTGTATAATCCAGTCAGTGATGATGCCTGTCGTGGGAGTGGGTGTATTTTGAGACAGCCTGATGGATAAGCCTGCTCAGGTGAGTGGAGACGTGTTCGTAGTCACAGTTTTTACATTGTGTAATGTTGACACATTATGTAAGTTTGTCACTGAGTCAAAGTGGAGAACACACTGAACAATGAAGGAGTAAGGCAGTGTTCTTTAGTTTTCTGATTTCAGATCAAGTCTGAATGAACCTGAGGATATTTGGGTTCTCAGCCCAAACCGACCCAGATGGAGAAGGAACAGCAGCACTGACAGAAACATGAGGCTCCAATGATTAACAGGTCAACTGTTCACACGCTGCCCTGAAAGCACATCTTTGTGTTTTCTTTAATGATGAGTCAGTTTCAAACTCAGGACCGTTGGTTTGGCTGCTCTGTCCCAACAAATACAATTATTTTACATGTTTTTTGTAAACCTTTGTATAAATTAATCCAAATTTCAGCCTGACATTAATGACATTATTGAATTTTTGGGATCTCCAAATCAAAAAAGCTCATAACTGTCCTAAAATAGGACAGTGGCTTAGACATGATGCATGTAATAGACACGTGTCCTGGGGGAGACGTCTCATGGGGCCCTAGGGCAAAACATACAAATTTCTTTTTCTCACAACACTGCACGCGTTCTTTCACGAATATTTAAAAATGTCTATTTACATAAATAGAAAACAAACTTCCATCGTCCCAGTGATTCACTGAGCACATAAAACAAACAGCTCTAACATAGAGACTGGGTCATGGTGTGTGTCCCCCTCAGTGTTTTATTGTGTGACGTTTAATACACAAACATGTCCAATGTAAAATGTGCTTTCCGTTTTTAATGACAGTGCTGTGTCTCATCATCGCATCATTCCGTCTCTGATTCTGCTCCTAGGATCACGTAAAGCCGAACACAAAGGTGTCATGATGGATTTGACCTCACAGCTTGAACCACAGTGAAAGAGATTATTACCTGTAATTCTGCTGCGTCCTCACCTGCAGCACCTGCAGCAAAGTAATCAGCACAGTTATGAGCTGAGCGTTGTTTATTTTGTTGTTTGATCATCAGTCACAAGTAAAATCACCAAGACAATAAAAATTTTTCATTTTTTTAAGTGAGTGCAGATTTTTTTAAATCATCTTGTGTTGAGGTTTATTTCTTTAGATTTTTATGGGAAACACTGCAAGAAAAAAGACAACTGGAAATTTGAATCTCAAAATCTGAAATGTATAAATAGTCATTTACAAATGTCGGCCCCTCTGATGGTCCTGTGATTACCTTTGACTTATCAGGCTTACTCATAAGCCCTCACTCAAAATACCCCGCAGCCCTTGTTGTTTTCAGACCACCTTGTCAAGCAATAAGTGGGAGGGTGTTAAACCAAGGCTATAAAGGCAGAGGGACGACATGATGGTGAGACAAAATAGAGACACTGCAAGAAGAAAGAGGACTCCGTCTTTGTCTTGCAGCTGCTTTTTTGCTTCTTCTCTGCAAAGAGAAATTTCTTTCGTGTCCACTCGTCCAACAAACCAAGTAAGTGCATTTTCTCAGAGATGCAGTGACTCAGCTGTGATGTGTTATATGTTCATGTGGTTCATGTGAACTCAGCTGTGCTCGTCCGACATTCAGAGACTAGACAGAAAAACAAACATGACAAAGATCAGAAACATAAAGAAATTTTTTAGTGATGAGTCGTTGAAGGGTTTTTAGAATAAATAAATGTTTGTGGAGTTTCTACACTTAGCTAAACAGTTTGCTCTATGAAAGCTGCGTAATGGCCTCATCGTTTTGTAATATGAAAGATGTGAGTTTCAAGGTTTGATAGAACTTGAAATTTTTACTCCTTGTTCTCAGTAATCACTAAAGTCTGTGTCTCGTAATTGTTTCGTTTATCTGTCACTACCTGTTTTTCTTAAATTGTTCACGAAACATGCGAACAGGTGGTGGAGGCAGACTAAAGCTCTAACTTCAGTGTTCCTCCACCACAAAATGACCCGTCCCAAACTTCATGAATGTTAAATCTGAGGCACAGAAACGATCAACTGATTTTAAAATGATTATTTATCTATTCTATCTGATATTTCCTCCTGATTACACTGATTTTTCTTCTTTTTATTTCTGGCTGTTTGGTCAAACTCCTACTGTATCTGACTGTTTCCATAGATTTATCACTATCTTTGATATTTCATTAATTAAAAATAATAATAATAAGAAGAAGAATCTTTATTGTCATTGCAGAACACGAGTTGCACAGCGCAACGAGATTTAGTTTCGCTCTGTAAGATGCCCAATAAAACAACTATAAAAATATAAATCTAAGTTGGAGGGGAACTAAGGATAATAAATGTACAGTACGGAGTGTTGTGGGTTATATATGTAAATATGAATATTACTGTGAGTATAGAACAGTGTAAACTGTTGGCGTGGTTTGTGTGTCAGGCAGAGAGTTTCTTGGATTAATCAGTGAACTGAAGGTTCTGTTTCCTCTGTGTGAAGGTGGAGACATGGCACAGGATCCATCTTTAAATGCTCCTGTAATGTAACGTCTTCTCCAGGTGATCAGGTTTAGGGATGTTCAGCTGCTAAATCTGTCTGAATATTATCTTTGGAAATTAGATTATAATCCTTGTCATAATCCAGCGTTGTCCCAGAACATGACATGGATCAATGAGATCTTGTTTGCGGGCAGATTCTGATCCTCAGGGCAGGCACACTGATCCCTGACACACCAGTATGCTGTGACCCTGTGTCACCTGGCCTCTGGTTTAGGGACCGACTCAAAGAGGATTAGCACCGTAAAATATGAAGAGTATTTCTGACATGTAAGCAGGTACGAAGACGTGCTATTACCAGAGATTACACAGAGGAAGGTGTCTGAAAACATAAGAGGATGAAGTGTGAGACACAGCAGCACATGGACGTGTGTTTAGTGGTGATGGAGGAGGCCCGTGTCCATCTCCTCCATCTCTTTATGATGAGTGAATTGACTTGTTTGGTTTCTTTGTGATCAAAAGTCTCCAAGATGAACGCAGCAGCAGCTGAAGGCTCCAAGGCCGCTCCCCCAAAGTTCAAGCAGAAGGAGACCAGGCAGTTCAAGAGCAAGGCTCCCAAAGCTGGACAGAAGGGGTGAGACGCTCCCTCATTTTCCTCCACTGTGCTCTTCATGCACCGAGTTTAACATCTATGGAAAAATTCACTTTGGTTTCTGCTGTTCTCTCAATCAGGTTCGACAACGACGTCCCCGGGATGGACGGTCTGGGAGGTGGGTGGATTTTATCTTCAGTCCCAAACTCTTCCATGTTCACAGATTGACTCTGGACTCACGTTTTGGTTTTCCTGTCCTGCAGACTCTGCAGTGGTCTGTCCCTGGGAGGCGTTTGGTGACATGGAGCTGAGCGACCTGGCTCAGTTTGGCATCGTCTAGACCTGTTAGACAGAGGCTGTCCCCCTGGTTCTGGACAGATGTGATTTCACGAGTGCTAAATGTGAGGAGTGTGCTTGGAGCTGGAGAAAGGATTTCACCAAGCGTCGGAGCAGACGTTCACTGTGGGACAGGTCTCTGCAGTTTCAGGGTTCTGCTGAGCCACGAGAGAAATCTTCTTTTATCTTATCTATTTTTGTAGGTGCTGTTTGGATTCATCGATTTTATTTTTGCTATAAACATAAATGTAAAATCATAAATGAGAAACTACCTCGAACTTAAATTGCCCTCACTGTTTTCTAACTTTAATCCCTTAATTAAATAGTTCTCCCTCCACCCATCCTCCACCCAGCTGAGCCCCAGCTTGTTTTTCCTTCAGCTCGTCTGTAGTTCTGCATTCAGCCACAGTGTGTCAGGATCTATGTGCTAATGAGTATAAAAGTTATTTTCCTCAGTCGTTTCTGTTTCGTGTGGTTTTTCCAGTTGTCGACATGTTACAGGATAATTCTCTCTCTGCTTTTTACCACAGCTCAACCAGTAAATCAGCTCACGTTACTGGTGTTAACTGGTTATTGGTACTGACGTTACAACTTTCCACAAATCAGTATCAGTGTGTATGTCGGCCCATAACACAGAAATACACAGAAATCCATGAACACCAGAGCTACACAAAGTGACATCCACACAACAGCGCCCCCTTCCACAGAACATGGTCTAACACCGGCGCTCTATACAGAAGGAATCATGCACAGATTAAAGGATGATAAAAGTTGTATTGTTTCTCCAGGGTTTCATCAACCTTTTCAAACTTAGTCAAAGATTCTGCATATTTCTACATACAACAAATCTGTAGCCAAGAATGAAACCCCGCCCTCCCCCCCACACACACAAACCTGAAGTGCTCAACAATGTTGCACCACTATGACTTCATCTCGTTTAAAGACAAAAAAAATTGGTTCCACTGTGGCTACGCTGATACATAATTATTCAAAACGTTGAAATTATCTGCAGTTTTAGAGCTGAAATACGGTCAAATGTCAGAAACAGCCACAACATATTCACAGAATTAAAAATAACGGCCTTAACTCGCAAGATTGGAAAGATTTATGATCTGATTTTTTCTAATTTGGATGAAATCTAAAAACCACTTTTACAACATTTCTACTCTCCTTGGCAAGATCTAGATAGAGACATGCTTCAACTAAACCAACCACAAGATGTCATCCTTCCACTATCTCTAAGCACAGAGCTGAAGAAATGATTTCTCTACCATCAGATGGGAAAACTCGTCCTAACTCGTCACCTACTGTTTCTACAATACTGCACATTTCTAAACACAGTGTTAACAGAAGCAGACACATCTACAGCCAAAGTCTATTTTCACCTTTCAGCACTCTGAATTGCCTTGTGTCTGAATGGTGCTATATAAATAAACTCGCCTTTCTTTTCAAGCACCTCAGTGGAAATGCAGCTCTTCCAGTTCTTGAAAAGAATGAGCATGAGAGTGGTTATTAAATGACCTGGTTGCCTTTTCTAAGAGGATAAAACAATAAATTACTGAGCTACAAAACCACTTATTTAAAATGAGCTCAATAGGTTTCAATGTGTACAATCATAACAGTGAGCCAGCTCACCACGTCAGAGGTTTCCTGTTCAGTCCATCACCTGAAAGTTAGTTTTCCTCACGTAGAGTCAAATTATTCCTCTGTTGCCGCACAGGATACAACGTCAGTAATGTCCACAGAAGAACTGAAGCCCATCCAAATAAGGCATCAAGACATTAGTACAAAAAATAAAACTAATTTTGCTAGCAAACATTTTACAAAGGCTGACTGAGCAAACATTTTGTTCTCTGACAAAACATAAAAAAACTACAAAAAGTTTTTTATTGTAAAGGGTGATGCCTTTCACACGCTTCGCAATTCCTTCTCTCTGTAATAAAACTTAAATAACTCAAAATTACTTTCCATGTAATTCGGTCTTTTGCAGCCAGACAGGAAACAGAGTAGATGTGATGTCCTGTAAGGCGTCTTTACCGAAGCAGCGGATGGCGGTTTAGTCTCTTCGTCACCTGTCGTCTCCTCTTGAGAGCCAGGTCTCACTAATTCTGGGAATGAGCACAAATTTTCAAAGTACAAATAACGTGCTTTGTGCATGAAAGGTGTAAAAGAGATCATTAAATGGAGAAATCCTTAAAGACACAGTGATAGTGGCAGTAACGTGGTGGAAGGGAAGGTTGTCAGGTACAGGTCACTCCCCACGCTCAGACTCAGGCAGTTTGAGTAATCTGATAATCATTTCCACTTCCATGTCAGACAATAACACTGTAATTTCTCTGCAACTGAAACCACATTCATCTAGTTTAAACTGGAGGAGAGATTCTCTGTGAGCACACAGTGAATATCAGCTCGGCAAAAGATTTGTTTTGTGAGTGAACTTGTGCAGATGCAGAGGAAAACACATACTGTCCCAGAAGAAATCAGTGTGGCTGTGCAGCGTTATTGCTTTGTGTACAATACTGCACAATACAGGCAAGATGCAGAACTATTATCATAAGCCGATGTGATTGGACGGGGCTGACTTGGTTCATTTCATGCAGCTGAGTCAAATTTCCTGCTTATTCCGTCTGTATATGGATTCATTTTTGAGCCATTACTGGAACTTTGGATTCGTTTTTGACGTCATATTTTCACACACACAAACTTAACCTAAACACAACCTCCTCAGAAAAAAAATATTTTCTGCATTTTAAGCTTTACCACTGTCTAATGCTCCGATACATCGCACTCAAACCCAGGGGTCATCACTCTCCTTCTGAAGGTCAGTGTATGAAGCTTCGTACAGCAAACAACTCACTAAAATAGGTTTTAATCCTACTTCAATTTTCAATGCGATTTCTGTGACGGACTCTGATTCTGTCTGATGTTTTGTTTCTCTGTTTCGGGACCAAACATTAAATCCACTTGCTCCTGAATTCTCCTTTTTCATCTTCACTGATATTTTGAAACATCTTTGTTTTTGCACTTTTACTTCCTGTAAGAGAAAATTTAAACTTCCCATGAAAACATTTAAAGGAGGAAATCTTGTCACAGTCATTACAAAACTTTTTAGAAAGTTAAAGAACAGGAGAATAATAACTTTACCTCCTTAAAATTGGCAAATTAGACCAGAATTAATATTGGCCCTGAAAGTGATAACACACTTTTAAGCAATTATTGCTTGACACTGATGATCTGACTGATAACTCGTTCTGTACCTCTGTGGTTCATCCTCTGACACTAATCCAATAAATGGGGAAGCAGGACCATCAGTAACGGATGATCTGCATTCTGGTGCTCGTTTCATGAAACATCTGGAGCCTGTGTTTCCTCTGACGCAGTACTTGAGTCCTGGTTCAGGTTCTTGTTGGTGCCCAGAGCAGAGGCCTGCTCCAGCAGCTGGAGCAGGTGACTGTCCTCAGCCATATCTGCTGGTGACAGACCCTCAGACTGGGTCAGGCCCAACCCCGGAGACACCACCTGGACTACAGGTGCTGAAAGAGTCCGTGGGACCCCACAGGAGGATGGGTCAGCACTGACGGCTGCAGAGGAGTCGTCTGTAAAGGTCGGCAAGAGTGCGTCAGCAATCTGTGGAGCTGAGTGAGGTCCTGTGGCGACTGCTGGATCAGGCCGCGTTTCATCCCTGTCCTGATCTGGCAGTGACGGCTGATCCGCGGTGATTCCACTGTGGCTCCCTGGAGGCTGATAAGGCGGGGGCCCCATCAGTGGGGAGCTGTCAGGAGTGAGCGGGACCTGGCTGTGGATGATGATGGGGTCTGGGGAAGGCAGTGGGGCCTCCTCCTCCTCCTCCTCTGCAGCGTCGAGATCCCTGGGGTCCTTAGAGGGGCTTTGGTCAGGGGATATGGAGTCAGGCTGGTGGGAGATGATGTGGAGGCTGAGGCCAGCTCTGGGAAACCCGCTGGCTGATGACAGCTTCCCTCTGGAGGGCTGGACTGGACTCAGCAGCACCGGCAGCTCCTGACCCAGAGGCTTACGAGGCAACTCCTCAGGCTTCCCTGAAAACAACCCAGGAGCATAAAGAATCATTAGATGACTGTGCACAGGTTTGTCATATGTGAACACTGAATGACTGCATTGTTCTTATTTTGGTTGGTTTATTCATGTGATCTCGTTTATAGTTAAATCTCTTGTTTGACATTAAACACGTGAATCTGTTGATCAGTTTCACTGGTTTTGTTGAAAGGAAACGAGTCAGTCAGTTCTGCGTGCGGCCGTTCACCTGGAGGAGGAAGGTCCAGCTTCATTTTTCGCAGCTCAGCCATGGAGGCCTGCAGCTGCTCGATGATCACGTCGTCGCTGTAGAAGAAAGTCTGAGCGATTCGCTCCTGCAGAAACTCCCTGAGCTCCTCCAGAGACATCTTCACCAGACGCTCTGCACCAAAACCCAAGACAAACAGCCTGTGATGTGTACTGGATCTGCATCATGCATCTCTCATGTTAAAGAGAAGGTGTGTTTGAAACAGTTATGTAGGATTAGGGCTGTGTTTGTTTTGGGTATGAGTTGAGAGTAGAACTCATTTCAGGTGTCCAGCTCATTTTCTCCATAAGCAGTTTTAACTGACCCAGAACGCTCCTGACTGAATCACTGGCATTAACAACTGCTAGAAAATAGCTGGTTCCTTCATAAGGAGAGAAGTCAACTACGACTCCCAAGGTGCATTTCACTTATATCCAATCACAGAGCTTCGGATTCTGCAGTGTACCACATGAACTGAAATCTGCAGCTAAACTCTGACACAGTTTAAACCAGTTCACTCTCAGACTCAGGCTCAGTTTTCTATGAATTCTGTAACTATGACCACACGACCACAACAACAACAACAACAACAAGTGTTTTGAATTTGCTACAGCTCTGAGTTAAACACTTGGAAGCAGCTGTCCGTCCCACTCATGATCAGACCTGAACCACACAGTTTAGCGCACGGGCACGATGTGAGCACATTTAGCTGTTTTCATTAGTCTGATGTCCAAAGAGTTAAAACTGGCACATGACTTATTGGTGGCTGAATCCAAATGTCTGGACTTTCCCACAACTGCTCTTTGGCTTAAAAAAAAAAAAAATCAAACAACAGCTGAAAATCTTCAGTTAATTTAAATAGTTTGTTAAAAAGCTGAAACTGATTGATGTTTGTGGCCTGAAACATTCAGTGTGATTGACAGCTTGATCAGATAATTTATCTTTTGATGGTGATGTAGCCGTCGTCTCCTTACTCCTGTGTATCTTCAGGATGGTGTAAGACATGGCGGTGAGCAGCCTCTCTCCCTCCAGGATGAAAACGTCCCACAGACGAAGGGTCAGGGTGAACGGAGTCTGTAGGATCACAAACACAACAGCTCATCATATTACTGCCAGTTAGCTGAGTTTGTTTATGCCGGTGGTTTCACATACATGCAGCTCTCGTCCTGGCTGGAGTCAGGAGGTTTCTCTGGTTCTTTCCCAGACCTCAGAGGCCCACGGGCCCCTCTGAGCCGAGCGACTCAGCAGGACGGAGAAGTGCTGACAGCAGCCGAACCCTGCCAGACCACCACCACAGGATTGTGGACATGCATGGAGGAGACTAATAGCAGTTTTGCTTAACAGCTCTTAATGCTCTCTTCTAATGCAATGTCCCAGAGCTCAGATATCACCGGGACTTTTTCTGCTGAGATCTTGTAAAATTATCTTTACAAACGCAATTTGACAAACTTCTTGTTTTGGTATTTCTTGGTAATAACGTGCTGGTGTGTTTTTAGGTTCTACTTCCCAGTGATCACCTGTCAATCAGACGGCGCGGCCAGAAATGTGCAGTTTTGTGTCGATGAAGTTTCAGTAGGTGGCACTCTTTGCTCAGAGCTGGATTTCTTTGCTAACGCTAACCGTCTCCAGAGCTCTGCTGCTTTCCAAAGAAACCGGAAACGTTAAAGGTAACTCCTCCTGGGATTTTCTGAGGAAAGCTTTTCAAGGGACAGCAAACGTAAATGTTTCCATGAAACGCAGCCATTATAATCAGACACACAGGGACATAACTCACATGTGCTACATGCAGATTTCCATTTTACCTCTCGCTTTGTTTCTTTTGACTTGTGTCATTTGGCCAAATTTGATTTGGTCAGTTGACGTCATTGTAATTAGTCCGTGTCCATGCACTGCTCAGTGCAGTGATTTGAATCCCAGCGTGCTGAGGTTACAGGTCTACCTGTTACTGTGGGTCAGTGTCGGTCACTGTAACTGGACCCAGGTCAGAGAAACAGCTATGCTACAGCAGCTAACCCCCCTGCTTTTATAATGCAACACGAACACAGCGCTGTGTGAGCAGGAGCTGCTGCTGACTCAGCAGGTGTTGAAATATCATCCATTCAAACTAATGTTCAAACTAACAGACTTTAACAAGCGAGACGTGCAAACTTCCACCAATCCAGGTTCTTCTTTCCAAGTAGAAAACAAACGTAACGATGGGTCTGAAGAGATGTTTGAACTGATGCCGTATGGATTTTTGAAATTGCAGCGCACCCAAAGTAAGGTGCTCGAGCATAGGCTCGGATTTTTTCAGGTCTAAGTTCCTCACCCTGTCAATAAAACACTGTAGGAACCATTTAGTGCTGTAGATCCCTGCAGACATCTGTTCTCTGTCCTGAGAGAGAGAGAGAGAGAGAGAGAGAGAGGATCAGTAAACGTCTACAGGGCATCAAACTGCCTGAACATCACACTGAATGTCATCACACTGCAGAGCTGTTGCTGCAGTGTTGTGTCTTCGCCCTAATTCTCTGTTATGAAACACTTGTGTAACTGTGACCTCACCAGATGTTTCTTCAGTTTGGGGATGATTTTGGAAATAATCTGATCATGATGTGCCTGGTATCGCTGAAGTTTGGGAAACCCAGGAACAAAAAATCCTTAAAGCAGAGAGACAGACACTTTTAAATCCCACGAACGTGGACCAGCAGCGTGGCCTGTAATCAGTCACACGGCCCTGCTGAGCCGAGGAGCACATTTATTTCTGCTTCATCTCAAAAACATGCGAGAAGCAGTTTTCATTTTCATGTTCAGATGAGCTCACTGTGACATCTCACCGTGCATGGCGTGTTTCTGATTGGTCAGCAGCTGTGACAGGGCCCAGAAGGCGTCCTCCTCGTTCATGAACATGAGCAGCAGGGCGGCGATCTGACTCATGCCCTGGCAGTAGCTCACCTCCTGCAGGCGGCAGGACAGAGAGCAGCACGGTGACGTTAATAAAGAAGGAAACATGCAGAGTAGCATGTTAGCATGCTAAGATGCTAAACTAAGATAACGAGCATGGTAAAAATGATAAGTGTTAAACATCAGCATGTGAACACAGTCACTGTGAGCAGATTAGCATCCTGACATTAGCTCAAAGTGCCTGAGGATAACCTCACAGAGCAGTTAGACCTGGAGACGCTTCGCTTTGATATAATCTGACTGTAACCCAGGACTTTTTCAAGATTTAAACCATGTTGCACAAATCCTCAAACCTTTTGGATGCACTGATACAATAATGTGACACTAAAAGTCACCTGATACTGATTACTGATATTACCTGAGGGTACAATTTATTTGTTCTGAATTAAATATCTGTAAATGATCACCTCTGTGTTTTTAATGGTAACTCCAGTAAAAACACTGTTACTAATAAATTCAGCAGCTTTGATTTCAAAATGATGAAATAATAATGTGCTGCTCCCTGCAGCCTCTGAGGGCAGAGCAGATACAGATCAAATGGCTTTAACTGCCGACACTGAACAAACACAGCAGAAAAACATACTTTACTGTGGAAGCACACAATGAGCTGCACGCGGATACAAAGCTAATCATACCTCTGCTGTGCTGAGGAAAAGAAAACTCAGAACTGAATCTAGATTTTTATCAGTTAAATCGAGTTAAAGAGGAATTTTAATGTTTCATGTGATGGAAGGAAAACAGCTACTTACTGTGTTGTAGACTGAGTATGCAGAAAGAACATGGAAGAGGGACTGCTGCCTGTGGGGGGAGGGCGGGGGAGGGTGGGGGAGAGCAGAGGAGGGGGGGGGGACAAAAGAACGTGACTTTTATTCTCTCAGTTTATTCAATCACAGGATTCTGAGGTTGTGTCTGAAAATGTTCAGGATCCTACAGAGTGTGAGAGAAGCTGGACTGTGACTCAAACAGAGAACTCAGAGAGAACACAGAGAGAACCCACAGAGAACACAGCTCCACTGCTGCTCCCTGTCTCTATAAAAAGGTTCCTTTTTTTGCTGAACCCTGTTAAATACTGAAAGGTTTTGCGGCTCCAGACTTTCCACTGCCGCTCCCGAGCAGGCCTGTGGTCTATTAAACTGTCAGTGACATCACTGTGTTACAGGATCAGGTTCCACAGGAACCCAGAACCATCCGCACACAGCCGGCCCACCTCGCACACTCAGTCCAGTTCACACCGAGGTCACAGAATCGCAGGCTCGGCACAAACCGATCGACTTCATAACATGGAAAAGAACAATGGATCACAGCCAAAAGTATGTGGACACCCGAGCACGCCATGGGCATTGACGAGCTGCTTTGTCAACTTCCTCTCTTCAGGTTTCAGTCTTTCCACCCGATGCTGAACCTGGCGGCAGGGATTTGCTCACGTTCAGACACATGTGTGTCCACATACTTTTGGCCATATGGTGTTCACGACTGTATGTAGACTGTTTCACACGTAAAGGAAGAAGCAGAACATTTATTTATTTATGCCAGCAAACTTTAAACTGACACTGAGTCAGTTTACTGACTTTATGACATGTTACTGGTAATAATGATAATGAGAAGAAGAAGAAGAACAACAACAACAACAACTTACATGAAAATAAACATATCCTGCTTTAATCTGAATTATTATCTGTTCGTTCAGTAACGTGAGTCAGAGCCGTTCACCCTGATCAAAACAAACTACAGATGGAAAATCTGAGTGTGTGACACTGTGGAACTCACTTGACTCCAAAGCGATCCATGAACATGATGTGGTTTCGAAAGGTCCTGTTGATGTCCAGGTCGATCTGTTTGATCTCAGACGAGTAGAGTCTGGCCTGCTCCTTCATTTTCTGAGAGGAAAACAGCAGGTGAGTCAACATGGACGGGGTCGAGGAGGTAAGAGATACCTGTGACTGAGTGAAGTGGACAAAACATAAGAAATGAAATTTTCCTGATTCAAAAACATGTTTTGATTAAAGACACTTGAGAATAAACAGAGGTTTACTTTTACAAACAGTTTTCAAATGAAAGTGGAGAAATGTTTTTATGATGAAAGTTGATACAACAGAAGAATGTTTTGGTTTTTCGAGCATATCTGAGATCAGTCTCTTTCTCCTCTCTCCCTTTAAACCTCAGATGTAGCAAAATAAATTGATATAACTTGAAGTAACTCGACAAAATGAGCTTAACTGATGTTTTAATTTCATGTTACAGAGAATAAAATAAACAGGTCACGATTAATGTGCCCACACATGTATCACATATTAAATCTGATTGATTTGAGCATTTCCAAATCTCCATTACATTTGCATCTGCTTGTTTTTCCCCTCACTGATCTAATCCAGTGATGTTTATGTTAATCCTGCCGGGTGTCGTGATGACAGGAGGATAAATGTGTGTCGGTTCAGACGTGGGATTTAAACGTCCATCTGCTGGGCAGGCTAATCAACTCCAGGCACACACGACGTCAGGTCGGACCTTCAGTAGCTTCTTCCACATCCAGAGTTTTATCCTCGGGGGTCTCAGTGTTTAAAGGTCACAGTTTTCAGCAGAGTGACGTTTCGTTATGTTGTTCGTTTGCAGCTTTATTTAATGGATGTTTAAATGTTATGGGAAACATCCTTCATCAACTGAATGTTCAGTGCATAAAATGTCAGAAAACAAGATTTATATTGAGTCATAGAAACTCGAGAAGCTGGAACCAGAATATTGATACCAGAATGTTTATATTTTACAATGACATAAACGATGAAGCACCAAAATAACTGCAGACAAGATTCTCTGATCATTTAATCCATGAAGAGGCCTGGTTGGTTTCTCATGGTGCCTGTGGACAGAATAACCCTGCCACGTACAGTGGGAGTAAACAGGAACTTTGCCCTGTAGAAGGTTGATCTGGGTGAATACAAACGCTGGATTCCGGGAAAACTATTTTTTAAAAAGTGAAAAAATAAACCGTCCAACAGCTGGACACATCAGCTGAGAAATAAAATCCTGGGTCACTGGGCCCAGTGGAACGGAGCATCTCTAAAGTCCTGCGCTCACGGTGGGTGAACTCTTCCCCTTGTGGGTGGACACTCTGCACAGAGGTGCTGAGCAGAGGAATAAAAGCTTATTTGTCGAGAAATAGTACAAACAGTGAAGTGAAGGTTCCTCAAAAACCACTGTGTCTTTTTGAAGATTATTTTTGACTGAAGTTAAATAAACAAGACACGACGTTTGAGGGCGAATTTTCTTTCTCTTGTTTCACTTTAGGCTGAGCTGGACGTTCTGACAGTTAAATATCTGATTAATACACTGGCCTTCAGTCATTTTTTAACATAGATGCATAAACCAAACAAATGTTTTTGATTATAATGTCTGAAATTTGTTTTTGTGACAGAGCCATCTCCTGAGTGGAGCATTTTAAATTATTTCTCTGCTGGATTATTCAGGAGATGCAGTTCCTAAATGACCACAAACATCTCTTTATAATAACTGTACTCATATGTCTCGTTACATATTGGCCAACACACGAGCTGATACTGATAAGCTAATTTATCGGTCAGGCTCGAGTTACTAGTCACATGTTCTCATCTAATCTCTAACCTTTTCAAAGAGAATCCACTCATTTCAGAAAACGCCTGCAGGCTGGATCACGTTATGAGCAAATACCTCATATTTGCCCTCGTTCTCCTTCTTCGTCCTCTCCACATCCAGCATCAGTGACCAGGCCCGGCCTCTGAGCTGCAGGGGAATGCCCTTGTACACTCGTTTCACCATCTGACAGCAGAGAAAGAGGAAAACATAAACACTGAGTGAATAGGAAGCCAGGAGGTTTGGAGAGCTGACACTTTACAATGTGAGTCACTGGAAAGTTTAACCACCTACTGCTCGCCTACGACAGTATTCACAAGAACAAAGCAAAAGTTTTTCTCATTCGAGACAAATTCACTGATTCACAGTGAAGCAGGTTTGTCTGAGACGACGGCCGGGAACGGTGACGAGTGTTTCTCTTTACCTGTGTGGGTCAGATGGATTTAAAATGTCCTGATGTAAAGCCACGTGTGGGCAGCTCCAACAGCAACAAGACACGAGAAAATACCCCAAACTTTAACTTCAAGATCCAAAAACGTTCTTTAAACTTCTTCTCTGTAGTTTCTATTTGTAGAGATATTTAATTTCAATTAGGGTGAAACTTCACTGAGCTGCTGGTTTATCAGATGAACGTTAGTCTGAACTCGCGCTTTGTTTCACATCGCTGTGATAATTGTTGCTACACTTTCATGTTGAACAAAGAAACAAGCTGATTTCAAACCTGATGTTTCTGGAAGTCGACTTACACCAACCTGAAGCTGCAGCGACCTCATCACTGCTTTCAGTCTGTGGCTCTGGCACAGGAGGATGACGTCCACTTTCCCAATCCCACGTAAAAATACCCTCTGTTTTTCCAATCGAGGCATCAGCAATCACTGAACACAAAACCAGACCTGGGTCTGGAACCAGGCTGGATAAACCCCCACATTCACACTCATGGTACAAAAGGTCGCATATTTGAAAGCTTCAAAACACCATGATGTTCTAATAACAGGTCTGTTGGTCCAAAAACACTTCTACTGAAAACTACGAATGGAAGGAGAAATCCAGCATCCAGTGTTCCGTCTCTTTTAGCTCTGGTTTTGGTCTCTACCAGCTCCTGAGGGAAATATCTGGCTCTTTAGCTGCTAAATGCTCCATTTTCTCATCAGCAGCTGCTCTCTGACGGTGTCTGTATGCTGACAGACGAACACTGGACCATAAACATGCTGTAAAACCAAAAGTAGGAGCTAAAAGAGGCTGAAAAGCTCAGCGGAGCTGTAGAGTTGCAGATAATCCTCCGTGGGTTTATAATTTGATCCAAAGAGTCGTTCAAACTGTTTCCATCTCTAAGCGTCTCCTAGTTTGACTCATATTTTAGGGATTACGTAAAGCTGTGATCCAGAGTTAATCAGAGTGAGCGAGTGTTACAGGACCCTCTGACCAACCAGAGACCAGCTCCCACTCGTCTGCAGCTCTCTGAACTCTCCGGCAGTGAAGTCATTTTAAATTACAACAATAAATGTGTCTTCAGGCTCCACATGTCTCAGGTCTCACCACTCACCCTGTCACTGTTCTTGTATTTATCCCACTTCTTCACCATCTTCAGCCATTTCTCCGCTCGCTCTATTTCCAGCTGCTTCATCTGTGAAGGCGACACGGACCCGAGCAGGTGAACGAAAACCCAGCTGACAAACTCACACTGGTCTTTAGTTCCCAGTAAGAGTGAAATCCACTGTCCATCGTTCGACTATTTAAAAAAAAGATGACATGAGCTCTGTGACGTGTCCAGAGTCTGTCCTCTTTACCTTCTCCTCCTGTGCGGTCGGGGCTGGTAGTTCGTCCTCGCTGGAAAAAATAAAAGTGAAGAACATTATTAGGAACAAACTAAAGATCGCTGCACGGCGCCACCAAGTGGACGGAAACTGCTGTGGACAGTGTGAAGAGTAACACAGGACGGACTCACTGCATGAAGCCGAAGCGGTCGATGACTTTGTAGATGTTGTAGTCGGCATCTTCCCAGGGGTCGATCTCCACGCCGCCCTGCCTGCCCTGCACACACAAACACACACAAACACACACAAAAACACACACACACAAACACACACAAAAACACACACAAGTGAAAAACAGTAACAGTAAAGGAGAAGCAAATGTTTCTCTTTTACTCCACCCACGTGTAGTTTATCGGTCCTGTGCAGGCAGCTGAAGCCTTAATCTGGTGTTTACATGCTGCAACAACGTATAGTTCAGAACCACGACAGGGTCTCATCAGGACACATGACCAAAAACACATGACCACATGACGGGGCTGCTTCAAAACCTGGTCCTGACTGTATGTTCTGACGATGAGGAGAAGCATCAGGAGGAAGTTTTCTGTCTCAGTGAGTTTGAACAAAAACCAGCTTCCACCAACAGAATCCACACAGGCTCACAGACGGAAATCTGAGAGTAAATTTCTAATAAAAGCAAAACTAACAAGAGCAAAGGTTCATGGTCAGAACCAGCGATTCCAGCAGCAGGCACTACAGGCTGCTAACATGGCAAGAACATGATATTTACTGTAACCCGACCAACAATACTTATGCATCTGTATGTACACACACTTCTTGCATTCATTCAGATGGACACACACACACACACAGAGCAGCAACAGTTTCCACACCCTCAGTAAGTCAGACTGCAGCAGCATGAATAATGTGAGACTCTACAGTGAAACTGTCCAACGAAAACATGAGTTCAGAATCTGCATCAACCAGCACAAAGTTTGTATCATGGAAAATCCATTTAAGCAACAATCTGGTCGCCGTGTTGACATAACACAGAGGCAACTAATCCTGCGACTGCCTACTGCAGAGGCCACTGCTGTGTCTGGAAAGCAGCCAATCAGCCTCCTGCTCTTAGCGAGGGGGTGGTGGTGGTGGGGGGGGGTCGGACTGAGCACACAGAGAGTGTCCGGCTTCACGGTGCCTGTCGACGCTCTGAGCCCCGGAGGCAGCGTGAGCGAAGTCAGCGTCATGAAAGTGAGAGGACTAAAAATACTCTCTCACTGAGGGCGTTCGGTGTGGTGTCAGAATCAGATCAGCCTGTCCTGCTGATTTACTACTGCTGAATATTTCACTGAATTCAGCTTTAAGCTGCAGTTACAAACTCGTATCCCTGTGCAGGTTTGGATGGACGAGGCCGGGCATCGAACCTGAATGAACCTGGCCTTCACCCACCAACATCACAGCATCAGAACCATGTGGAATTTGGACCTTTGATCTGTTTTTAACTGCAGTTTAAAATGAGTGTTTTCTTTTCTTCTTCTTCTTCTTTCTTTTAAGAAAACAATGCAAATCCAAACATTATCAGCAAAGGGACCAGTAAGAACTGGAGAAATGATTATGGTATGCATGTATATTTTATATATGTGGCGGCATGACGTCTTATTTTCATGTCTGGATCAGGATCTTTTCTGATCTATGCCACAGAGTCAGAGGATGTGACGTGTCAGGAGAGGTCAGGCGAAGCAGGGTCACCTTGGCCTCCAAGAAACCTGCATAAAAGATATAAATCTGAATGTATCTGTGGCAGATTTTTACCCAGAGACCTCCTGGGAACAGTGGGATTATGGGGTTGATTTTGTCCGTCTCCTCTTCTCTGCTCTGTATGTGGTTAGAAACCAGCATCCATACACAGAAATCTCACTGGCCGGGAGTTCAGCCAGCCCCCGGAGGCCGGTGTCAAGTCAGTCGCAGCACAGTGTGTCACAGCTGTTGCTATGGCGAGACAGAACCCCCCCCACCCCCATCGCCCCTCTGCTCCAAACTGCTGAGCTAAATTTAACCTCCGTTCCCCCACCGTTCAGCTCTGCATCAGCACCTTCACCACTCTGAGCTTCCCACAGCTTTAATTTGAAAATTTGATAACATTAGTTGATTTGTATAATAACTCGATGCTGCTTATTAATTTGAAATGTTACGTTTCCAGATCCCAGAGGTCACATGGTCTCTTCAGGCTGGGAACAAATCACTGTCCCAGGCGAAGGAAGTTCAAGTATCTCAGGGTCTCGCTCAGGATTGTGGGTAAAGGCAAAAGTGATTAATCCAGAGGATCATCTGACAACCGCTCAGGTGGTGATCAGGTGACCGTCTCAGGTAACTGTGTGAAGACTGACAAAACATGACACAACATCTCAACACACAGCCGCTCCGCTGCCGTGTTCTGCACACACCTGACACATGTAAACATGGAGTCTGACTTTGAAGGTGATCAGGAGATGATGATGAAAACAGGGTGACGTTCATGTTTTCATTGATTCAGCTGCTGTCAGCTGTGCACAGGAAGCCTCAGCGCATTAATAACTCATTAATCACTGACCAGCTTATTCGAGACTCGCTGGACTAAACCCGAGGAGATGGGAGGCAGGTTCCATCCATTGGTTCCACGTTCGGTT
The DNA here is from genome assembly GCA_016801885.1 of Toxotes chatareus. Lineage (NCBI taxonomy): Eukaryota > Metazoa > Chordata > Actinopteri > Toxotidae > Toxotes > Toxotes chatareus. The sequence goes on along the minus strand of CM028884.1, from coordinate 25,177,095 downwards.
TCACTGATTCACTGAGTTCAGTCAGATTTAATATCTGTGGTCATCGTTCTCCAATCACATCAAACCACAGGCAAAAGCATATTATTACACAATGTGTCATTAGTGCACTTTGGCAGCGTACTAACATACGCCCACACACACTGTACTGTCCTCCACACATACACAACACACTGCACACAAAGCACACAAACACACGCCTGAATTCACGCTTCCGTCCTTCTCAGTGTGTTTGTTGGTTTTTAAAGCACAAAATCAACAAAGTGTGAACTTCCCTCCTACAGAAGAGCAACACACAACACAGATGATACACACACACACACACACGTGCATCCAATCATCCACAGCCTGTAGTACTGTAACATGGACTGCATCATGAACAGCATCTGCCCACGAGAGCTGGATGATCGTTTCTTTACAAATCAATATTTCAGGCTCAAATCAAAGATTAATATCAGCATGTTTATGATTGTTTTCCCTGAATGCAGCAGAGGTATGAAGGTCTGTGAACATCTGTGCTCAGGTCTGACTACGTGATCCATCTGGACCGAATCAAAAACACTGACACTGCTCAGCGTGTTGGAAGCAAAACTCACCGTGGCATATTTCAAGATGATATCAGCACGTTCCTCTGCTATTAGAGTCTCAATGTCTTTCTTCATGTCAATATCTGCAGAGAGAGGAGGGAGAGAGAATGAGAAGAGCTGAACAACAACAACAACAACATCAACATCAACAACAACCACAACAACAACAGCTCAGGATGACTCAGAGAAAAAGAACACAGCTGATGGATGTGGGTGACTGTTGGCCTCCAAACCCACAGGATGAGTTGGCTCTGCTGCGACGCTGAAGCACACTTTGACAGGTCTTAAACTGGGACAACAGCCTGTACTAGAGAAACACGGGACGTTTTCTGAAACACTAATAAATATCTGAGACATGGTCCATCAGGTCAGAGGACTGGAACTAGGTTCTGAGTGGGCAGCGTCCTGCAGCGATGACCTTCAGATCCCAGACTTCATGAGGATCTGTTTCTGTGGTGAGTCTGCCCCCTTCTGAACGAGCCCCTGTTCGTTAGCTTTCCACTAGCTAAAGGCTAACAATGCATAAAGCTATGGAGTACAGCTAACAGGATGGTTTGGAGTTTTACTTTTGTGTCTTTTAAAACAATGCACACAGCTGGATCCAGAGGGTTGCTGCTAAACCGTCCCCAAACAAAGCAGTGAGGGTCTTAATCCAGCTTAAGCTACATTCTGTGTACGGATCTACACCAATGGCAGGACCCGGAGCGGTAATCCGGACACACAACGGGACACACAAACCCTCTGGATTAGGAATATCTCAGAGGAGGATTATGCAATGAAAGTCTGTTATTCCAAAAGCAGGAACAGAGAGGAACAAAGAGCTGTGAGGATCCAGCACACAGCAGCACACCAGGCTGGGCTGAAGACAAGCGATGAGTTCAGGTTCACAGCACCGACTGATGCTTCAGACGGATGTGAGCCGTGATATTTACTCACCAGATTCATCGTCTCTTCTGTGGCTGAAACTAACGTTCATTCTCATTAAAGATAAATCTACTGACTATTTTTTGGATGAATCTACGAATCTACAAAAATGAAAAGCGTCCATCACGTTCCCAGAGCCCCAGATGATGTCTTCAAATATCGTTTTGTTCAACCAAGAGTCCAAAGCTCAAATACCAAACCCAGTGAGATCCACTTTACTGTGAACTGAACTCACCAGCTCCATCACAGAGAACCAGATGTTCAAAGGACAACCAGATGTTCAGTTCATTCAAAGGAAGCAACAACCAGGCATCTCCTGAACCAAAAAAAAAACTTGATTGTGAAAGTGATTATTGAAATAATCTGATTTGTATCTGTGAGCCCTGGTTTCAGCAGGAATCTGGTTGGTGTCATCCACCTCTGACAGGATGCAAGTTCCTCGTCTTTCTGATGAAGAGATACAGAAAAAAATGACCTTTTTCTTTGTTTTAATGTTTTTTCTACACTAATTCTTCATTTGAAAGCAGCTGTGAATCCCAGAGTCTCCCTCATCGTCACAGAGCCAGTAATTCAGTAGGACCTCAGTCACCTGGACCATCCACACAGATTCTCAGACACTTTAGCTCGGGTTTTGTAAAGTCTGGATCCAACAAAGACTGGATTTCAGTTCCGTCAGCCAAGATTTAATGCATCGTAAATTTGGAGCGAACGTGTTTAAAAAGTACAAAGTGGAATGGAGTGGAGCTTCAGATCAGCTCTGGCCCCGCAGGCGGTCATGTAGAGAGGCTGATTACTTACAGAAGCTTTAAATATGAGCTGTCATCTGAAGCATATGGCAGCAGCTGAATGTGGTCAGTGCTCTAAATCACAGAGGAGCTCTGGCTGGAGACCCAGTGCGAAGGGTGGAGGCCCAAACTGGGAGAGAGCAGAGAGGCTGGACGGCAGCTCTTTACCTGACAGAAGGATCGACAGGCTGAGAGTCAAATGTTTCTCTGGTTAATTACAGATGAGCACTGAGCTCGCTGGGTGATTGATCTACACACTGTCAGACTTCATTAAACAAACTACATCACAGAGTCTGAGACGTGGCACCTGGACTGGAGTCAGACCTTCGCTGGGCTGATTTACGGTCAGAGGTGGAAAGTCAAAAGAGAAGAATGCATCATTTTCAACCTCTGTGAATTCAAGCGACTGAGGTGGGAAAGTACAGACGTCTGTTTGCTCGCAGACACGTTTCCAGCCTCTGAAGCACAAACTCAAACTTTAAAAGATCATTTCTCTTCTTAAAACTAAAACATCCAAAGTTGTGAATCATAATCAAACAGAAGGTTAACGTCCCTCTTGACTGTGACTCGTCTGATGAGAGACCTGAACGTCTGACCTGTTAAATGAATCACTGATCCACATCCAGAGACCTGAGATCAACACTGTGACTGCAGGATGAACCTGGACTGGAGGACATCACCTTGGACTCCTGGAAGGTTCTGAAGAGTAATTCTTGCAAACAAACAATTAATCAATGGATTGAAACTAACGTTGAACTAGAACCATTTAAGCAACCATCTGTAAAAACATGTTGGTGTCTTGATTTTGTTTGATACTGATTTTATTCTCAGAGAAAATAAAAAAAGCGAACATTCAGGGCTGAGAGGCTGAAACAGCGCTGTTTACATCATCTAATCGATTAATCAGCTCGTCGGTTCAGCGCTAGAGCTCTGGTTGGTTTCTAGGAGCCTTAAGAAATAAATAATGAAACTGCCAGAGGGGGTCAAGAGAGGCCCCCAAACACACACACACACACACACACACACACACCGCAGCAGCAGCAGCTGTGTGTGTCTCGGTTTGACCGCAGCTGTAATTGAAATGTTAGTTGTTGTGTGACAGTGTTGAACTAACTTGTGTGTGTTGTTGAGTGTGTAGTCGCAGCGGCGGCAGCAGCTCAGGCCTGCGGGAGCTCAGAGCTGCCGCCGCCGCCTTCATCAGCGGGATGTGCGGTTCCACAGTGAGCCCGTGACGGACGCCGATCCGGTCTGAGACCGAAACGTTTCACTGAGATCAGGAACCGAATTAACGGCTCCGAACGTCTTTTTTCCGATAGTAAACAAACCCGCAGCCTCCGGGAGGATGAGCCGTGATGCCGTGATCTGACACGATGCTGCGACCTCACGCGAGATCGGTTCATTCTGATGAGAATAAGAAACAAAAGCAGGACAAACGATGGTGAAACGGGAAATAAATCAGAGTCCGGTTACCGTGTTTCTCCGGCAGGTTTCTGCGCTATCCGTCCAGTACCACAGCTCCGGCTGCCCGGCACATCCTCCGGTGAAAGTGCAGCTCCAGCACAACAAACCACGGGCTGACAACAATAGCCTCCCCCCGTCAATCCATCGGTTACACACACACACACACACACGCAGGGTGCAGCAGACGTACGGGACAGAGCAGCTCCTGGTCCAGGATCCGGGCAGCGGCGGCGGAGGCGCACTGAGCAGGCGCCGCAGCGTGGCACCCGATAGCCGTGTGTGAGCTGGAGGATCCGGCCTTAAAGAAACAGAACCTCCCGCTGCCTGAGTCCTGACACACACACACACACACACACACACACACACTTTACACAGCGGCTCATCACGGCTTTCCTCGGTCGCCATCTGCTGGAGAGACGCGTTAGCGCAGTCACGGTCACAGTGACTGCGTGGTTCAGATTTTCTGTCAGTCCCAGACTCTGGACCTGAGTCCCCTTCAGTGATCCGTGTCCATACAGCAGCTGTGACATCCAGACCTGTGGTGGAAGAAGAAGGTTATTCCCACTCATTTAACACACACTGCCTGTTACCTGGATCTGACAGCTGCACGGCCTTTACCTGGTGCTCAGGTCTCACATCTGATCCAGCCTCAGTTAGCAATCCAAACCAAACCTGCTTCTTCAGAGTGATGAAAAGACAATTTTGGTTCCACAAAGAACCATTTCTGTGGGTGGTTCCTTAAAGAACCTCCAGAGTTCACACACTGGGTGGAGAGAGATTAGATGGTGAACTGAACTCTGGATTATTATCAAGTCAAAGTCAAAGTCAAAGTCAACTTTATTGTCAAAACCATATGTACAGGTCATACACAGGTTTTGAAATTGCAGTGCTCCCTAGGCCCGCAGTGTTACGGTAAAAAAAAAAATAAAAAAAATAATTATTATTATTATTATTAAAATTATTATTTAATGTGTTTGATGTTTTCTATAAGTCTTTATTATTTCTCTGTGAGAGTAGATAATAAATCTGTACCAACTCTGAAAAAAGGAAATATTAAATACAAACAACTGATGTGGTGTCAATTTATTGAGCATATAAAGAGTGAGAAAGTTTCACAGCATCAGCACACAACCAGACAGGATTTCAGAAGGACCTCTGAACCCACGATGCAAACGTCACAAGTGGTTAAAAAAATAGAAAAAATAATTGTGAATAACTGAAGACAACACTGGGAGTAAATCAGTGAATTCAAACTCTGTGAGCTGATCTGATTCATGCAGCTGCTTCACAAACATCTGGAATGAAACAGGATGGAAAAGGGAATAAACTTGGTTCAACTAATTCACTGTGACTGCAACAGAAATACAGGTAATAACATACGTTCACAGGAAAGTGCAAAGACTTAGTGGCCAAAGCGTTAAAGGTTACGACTCAGTGCAAAGAGCGGAGCTGTGATTCAGCGACACATTCACAGCTTCACAATCAACCTCACATCCCCCTCTCACCTCAGTCACTTCCCTGAATGTAGAAACCCATGTCAGCGTTACCTGGCAGTGAACTGGACCTCAGCTGTGTTCACCTGCTCGTCAGTCAAATTCCCTTTAAGTTCTGGAGGCTGCAATTACCCATGTGCCCACGGGACGCGACTGGACCTTCATGTTCGGCAGCACAGACTCAAAACAGTATCAGGAATCTGCGTGAAACACCTGGAACGAATATTTAAACCACAGCTGAGATGTGACGGAGCTGTGGCACAGCTGGAACCAGATGCAGCCACATCCAGTTTCACAGTCACACACAGGTCAACAACGTCAACAGTCCAATATTAACCCCATTATCTCGCATTAGTCAGAGTCAGTTCAACAGACACCTTATTTTGAAAGCAGTCACCAAATAAAGGTTCCCAAAATAGGGTTCAGGGACCATCAGGGGCCGTGAGTCATGTTCAGGTTGAGTAAATTATCCAAACGCCAACAAGACCAGGGGACCTGCTGGACAATGGTCCTGACATGCTGGACCTTCAGGAACCCGACGAGTTCCAGGTTCACTTCATGTCAAATGCTTCTGCTAATATGATTAATCTTGTGTGCACCACTACAGTTAGGTCTCTGGGTTTACAGTCAAGCTGCCAAGTGTCTGTTATGTCCTCTGTATTTAATGGGGCCTTTAAGGTTTTTTAATAATTCCTGAGAAGCTGAAATTTTGAAGACACTACATTTTAAGCAGATTACTGCTTTTTCTTCCTGATTTGAAAAAGTCCGGATCCCTGTGAGGAAAACACCAAACACGATCAGATAAATATTCAACTTTTTCACTCATTTGTCAAAACTACAAAGCATCTGATTGATCAGCCTTCTGAAGAGGCCTGATGCTCCTTTTTGGCGTTTGATCATATTAACGTTTAACTTAAGTTAAAACAGGGTCACTTTCCATTTAAGGACACTTTACATTCACACTTCACACGTATAAAAATAACCTTCATTTTCCTCTAAATCCTTTAAAAATCCCAATTCAGATCATCCTGAGTGTGAAATTCACTGTCAGTCACTTTGGTCTGTGAGTTTCCTTCAAACCTTTAACAGGCTCCAGATGTGATGAACAGGCACTTCACTGTGGAGTGAGTTTGTTAAATTACAAAAGAAAAGTCAGCTCCTCACTCAGCTCTAACAGTGTCTGACCACGCAGACGGTTTCAGTTTCCTATTTCTTTTTAACAGACAACAGATCCAATGAAAGCTGTTCACACTGAGGTCTGTGGATTATCGGGGGACAGCCAGGACACGGTTTCTTGAGAGAAACATTTCTGTAGAATTTTAAAATGAAATTTCTTTCTCGCTCACAGCGTGAAATAAATTCCATTCACCTTAATTCCACTGGAGTGGAGGCAGAGACGCCTGACAGGCTTCTCAAACCCTGTTCAAGTAAAAGCAAAACTGCTGAATCTGGACGGAAACATGTCACTGGAGGACGGAAAATAAGCTTACTGTGCTTCAAACTGATTTGAGCTGGATGAGACGGGGGACTCGTCTACATGAGATCACCTCAGTGTGACAAAGTCTAGTGATGAAGAACTGAGCGGTCAGACGGTCGCAGCTCTCAGCCGCCGTCTGCGCTCAGTTCGTCCAGGCGTAGTCGTACAGGCCGTTCTCCTTCCACAGCTCGCACCGAGCAGCAGAGTGGTTCTGAGCCAGCGACAGGCTGCTGGACAGGAGAGCAGTGGCTGCTGGGTATTCAGGCCACTCACTCGCCATCTTACCTGAAAGACAGAAAGAGGACGACAGTGTGGCGTTAAAATCCAGCCTCAAACTGATCAACATTTTTAATAAACCGCAGCGTAAAATACGTTTTACGTTTTTAATTTTTAATTAAGTCAAAGTATGAAATCTGAAGGTAAGAGTTTGGGCCCTGGAAACTTCTGATAGAGAGGTGACAATGATATTTTACAGACTAACTGAACAAATCAATTAAAGATTGAGGACAGTGAATCAATATTACATTAGCTGCAGCTCTGCTCCTGCAGCCCTGAAAAGTGGCTATAAATAAGAGGAAGTGGGAGTTTGATACTCAGCAGATTTCTGGTGCACTTTATTAATCCAAAGGAAACTTTCCAACCAACACGAACGTGTTTTGATTTTAGAGCTTAGAGCCGATAAACGATGAGTCACTCTCAGGTCATTTTACCCTAAAACTGAATCTGATGGATCTCTGTGAATTGAACAGCTGCCTGAAACTGCTCATGAACAGATGGACGAGAGTAAGTTACTGACCTCTGCACTGACCCTCACCGACACCTGTGCTCAGATTTAAGTTTTCCAATACAGGTCACAGGAAAACACACCAACGTCACCCAACAGTTAGAGGGAAAGTGCAGACACAGATCCTGGATGAGGTGCAACATGCTCCGTGGGACGAAGCATCTTTACCCGTTTTGGCGAAGTTGACGAGGTGACGTGTGACGAGGTTCTGGAAGCTCCGGTCCTGATCAGAGAGCGGCTTCCCCAGGGCGAACTCCAGCCCTCCGAAGAAAGCCACAACATCCAGACAGTGGAAGGAGAAGCGGCTGGGGAACGGCAGCAGGTCTCCAGTCACGTTGACCGGTCTGGACGGCGTGTGCGTCACCACGTAGCGATACACAGGGCTGTTCAGTGCAGCTGCAGACACACACAGGTTTGTGAAATGATCTGTAGATGTTTTATAAATCCTTTATCTGAGCCACTGTCCACAGATCTCACACATCAGTACATAAAATGAAGGGATGATTCTGTCTGGAGAAAAGTTTTCAATCTAAAACTCACAAAACTGAGAACATTTCAAAACCATTAATGTTCTTGATACATTCTTTCTTATTATAAAGAAATCCTGTGAAACGCTCTGGATCCGCGTCGTCTCCTGAAGCAGCTGCTCACTGTAGTTTCATTTAAATCAAACACGCAGGAGGAAACGGTGCATTTGCTGCGGATTATTTCCAGGACAGGAGGGATCATGTGACCCGACATGTGACCCGGTGGACCAGTGTGGATCACTGATGTGGCTCAGAGGGATCAGACACATCAGGCTGTGAGAAACACATGGAAACACATTTTGCTGAGAGGAAGTAAAATAGGAAACATCACCGGCTGCTGAATGTTCCTTTGCTTAATTGGGCCTTTCACAGAATATTGGGTTTGGACTGTCAGACTGACTCACAGCGGCAGACACAGTGTCACAGGTAATCAGAGCAAACAGGATGAACCTGAGCTGAGAGTCAGAGTCTGAACACACAAACAGAAAGTCATTATGGATTCGATTTGCTTTTTTTTGCTGGAAAAAAAAAAGATGGGATGAATCTTCAAAATCCCTTATTCATCATCAGGCCAGATTGGCTGTTATTCAGCAACAGGAAAAAAAAACAGACTGTGCGACATAAAAAAACCCAATGAACCGTAGAGAGGAATCACCCAGGATGCCCTGCGGTTGCCTCTCACAACAGCTAAATGTCATATTACTCAGAGCTTCACCACTGAGTGAGTTTAACAAGCCCCACAGGCACAAAACCTACATGAAGCACATTTCCACCCCAGTGGAAACTCATTGAAGAGCCGCAGCAGCTAAACAGAGAGAAACGGGCCGAGACTTGTTCTTCAGAGTAAAACAACTTGTAAACTAAAGCTGTAACAAACTGACGGACAGCAGGAGGCGGAGCCAGCTCCTCTGAGACCAATCGACACTCAGACACGTTCAATCTGAACCAACGGCTCTTCTCCTAACACATGCAGGACTCGGACATTCAGCTGTTCAGCACACTTCATGGAGCTTTTCAGCCTCTTTTAGCTCCTGGTTTTGGTTTCGTGGTGACACTTTAGTTTTAGCCCCGTTCAGCAGAGATAAAATATAATTACTTATTATTATTACTTGAAAAGGCTAATTACTTAATGAGGCTCTTTAATGTTTTCATTAACCATCACTGCTACTGATCCACTTTAAACCTGGAAAACGAGCTGAATTCAATTAACACAGCGAATCACTTTATTGTATAAAAACCATGCTGCACAGTACAGGTGTGAGTTTACCTGCAGCTCTCCAGGCCAGGTCGTTGTTGGGGCAGGTGACCCTGATGTCGGACACCATGGTGGTGTAGGCCCTCTCTGGACAGCGGTCTGTGGTGGGACAGGGGGCCGAGCTCGGATACAGGAGCAGTGCGTCTCTGGCGAGACTCTCGTTGAAGGACTTTAGTTTTTCTGAGGGGAGCAGAGACGCGATGGGACAACATGGACAACAGAAGCACTTTGTCATCTGTAACTTACAGCACACGGTTCATATTTAAGTCTCTTCGTTAAACTTAGCAGCTCGTACCTGTTACGAGCCACTGGTAGTCCGCCCAGGTCCACGTGGAGATGTTATTAACCAGAGGACTACAGAGGAGACACGCAGGACTGAGAACAGTCTGATCACATGACAGGTGACAGTGACGAATCTGATCCAGGTGAGCTCTCACCTGAAGTCAGCCTCCTGCTCTGTCGTCCCGATGAGGAACGGGACGTCACTGTACTCTCCTTTCTTCTCCCAGACCTGGAAAGGCGGAGCTTCCAGGACGTATCCGTCCACCACTGCCACTGGGCCGACGAAGCGCCCCTTAGTGGGGAGGTCTGTCAGGTCATCTCCTCCCCAGGAGGGGTACTCCTGCCACGGGATGGCCTGCGGGGGGTAATCAGATCAATAAACTATGGTGTGTGTTAATGCTGATGAAACAACATGTCGCCCAGTGTGAGAGTGGATCACTGCTGTGTTTTAACGGTTTTCGCACACACACACACACACACGCACACACACTGGGAAATATTCATTAGAATTAAACATCAAAAACACTGAAATTTCACTTACAGGCATATTTTATGGGATAAACTCAGGTAAACTCATTTAAATAAAAACAATGCAAATAAAAAAGAAGCTGCACAAAGTCTGGGAATCGACCTGAGAGGCAGCTGGAAAAATTTTATGACATTTTAAAACACTAATAACAGTAACACACCGTATGATGAGTGCTGCACTTATAAAAGTTCAGCAATCATCATTTTTACTGCCTGTGCTCGTGTGTTATTTCATTTCATAACATACATTATTCAGTACTCGTCCCTGGGTTATAGTCAGACATGTTGAATGGAAGCTCTGGTTTTTCTTCTCTGCAGAGGATCTTTGATTTAATGAATCTTAATGGGGTCTCAGAGTTTAGATGTGGAATACCTGTGTTTAATCACGTCTGCAGACTTCAGCCTCCGGAGTTTGACAGTAAAAAAAAAAAAAAAAAAAAAAAGAAAGGATAAAATAAAAATCTTTCCATTAGGTTCAGTGTCCGATTTCGTCATTAATGTTCACAGTAAAATCAGAATCGTTCAGGTGCTCTAATACCTGGATGTGACATTATAATCCATCAAAATGAAAAAGCAATTTTCAAAGCGAATCAAAACGTGTCAGTACATCGTAAAGATGAACTATGAATCAGGTCTTTTATGAAATCTTCAAATATTAAAGGGAATAACTACTGCGCTGTATTTTCTGTTATTAGACTTTTGGTAATTACTGAACTGCCTCTCCGCTTTGACACAAATGAGCCCTTTGTTCTGATTTTACAGCCAAACTCCCACAAAGTTGAGAGAATTTGTAGAGAGAGTAGAGAAGCAGCGTGGCTCAGACCTGTAGGACCTGTTTGACGGAGAGACGCCTGAGGCAGGTGGCGTTTCTGCAGCCCGTCTTCTCCAGGAACCCCCGGTTGTCCTCCTCAGCCTTCTCCAGCGTCGCCTCGTAGACGTACGAGCCGCTCACGTCCACCGCTGCATGGAAGAGACCCTTTGCCAAGGGGGACATCATCATGGTCCACACCGACGTCCCACCTGCACCGCACCGCAGAATAAAAACAGGTGAAACAGTTCAGCACATTACGAACCTGGAACCATCAGTTAACTGAACACGTGCGGCAGGTCTGAGAGACTCACCACAGCCCAGACGTACGCTTTCATACCTGAGCTCTGTCCAAATATGGTGACTTTCCCAGGATCTCCTCCAAATAAGTGGATGTTCCTCTGGACCCACTTGAGAGCTGAGATCTGGTCCAAGAAGCCATAGTTCCCTACAGGGGAATGGGGGTTGTGGGTGGTAGGGAGGGATCATTTAGAAACGAGAACCTGCTCTGATGTGGCCTCGTTTCCTGCGTCCCATTTTCTCCGTCAGAAACCAAACCGGCCCGCTGCAGCATTCAGGCTGCCTGAACTAAATTTAACTCTTTTCAAGCGGAGGGAGGCAGGAAATGGGGCATGGAATCAGGAGTATTCAGAATTAGAAACGTGAGAGCGGGAGAAGCGGCTCCTGGAAGATGAAAAGGACTTGAGCGCCCTGACTTCATGTCATCACGTCATGTCAGGCTCTCTCATTTAACAGGTCATTTCACATCAAGGTCACAGCGGATTATATAACACAAATTACCCAGCTTGACTCAGAGCACGCCAGTTCCTCCCTGAGCGTGCAGAAATAAAAACACAAACATGCAAGAGAGCCTCAGAAATTAGCTCCATTTATCCAGATCATTAAGTATTCACATGTTAATGGAAAGGTATGGACATCTCAGCCTTCAACCTGACTGGGAGCACAACGTAAACACCATGAATATTTCAAAGGCCTGCTTTAATGGTATACAGCCTGGAAGAACACTTTAACACAGTGCGGTGCACTGCAGTGATCCCATTTAGGCTAAATAAAAGTTTTCTTTACTATCACTACTTCTTGAACTTCTCGGTCCTAATTTGTGTTTTTAATGGAGCTTGTAAAAAGCTGTTTATTCTAACTCCAGTGCATTTTATTGCACTTTATTCAGTGAATCTGTCCAGTAAAAACGACAGTTTGACCTCTGGTGACACCAAACACTGACGATTACAAACCCGAAAAGGAGCTTCCTGCTGCGAGCCAAGCCTCCCACCGACACCGGGCCTGTACACGCTGCCTACGGTTCGTCCTGTTCAACAGAAATACGCCGTACGTCTGTTCCTCCGCAGCGTGTCGTGGACTGACCTGAGGTGTTAGGAGAACCTGCTCTCAGCATCTCCAGTGCCAGGAAGCCGAAGGCGTTGAGTCTGTAATTGAAGCTGACGTAGACCATCCCCGTTTCCGCGGCCAGCTTCTCCGTGGGCGAGTATCCCTGCTCTCCTCCGCTGAGCATGTGCAGGTAACCTCCGTGGATCCAGACCATGACGGGCAGCTTGGCGCCGGGCCGCAGCGTGGGCGTCCACACGTTGATGAAGAGGCAGTCCTCCTGGCCCATCACCCTCCCCGTGCTCGACATCGGACGCACCTGAGGGCACATGCTGCGGAAGCGGCTTGCGTCGGTCACCCCGCTCCTGCACACGGGTTCGGCTGGAGGAGCCCAGCGCAGGTTACCGACGGGTGGAGCAGCGTAGGCCATGCCCTTAAAGGAGTAGGCGCCATTTTTCTGAAAAAGACAGATGAAGAAGCGACGGTAAATAAATCAGAGCACTGTGTGATCCTCCCACAGCCTTAAACTGGCTTTCTTCAGTTTGTCCTGCTGACAGTGGAAAGTGCTCAGCACAGTTTACAGTAAACAGATCAGCTGTGAGAATAACATCCATCATAAAAACTGAAACAGGAAGGAAAGTTTACAGAAAAACTGAACGTAAACATGAATCTGCGGCTCAGTGCCTCTGAAATAAAGCTCTGCTCTGTTCCTGCTTCTGCATACGGAGCGCGCACATTCAGAAATAACACCAACCACATTTTAATGGGGAAGTGAAAGGTGAAGAGGAATAAAACGAGGAACTAGATTCAGAGAATTCAGAAGTTAAGGAGCTTTCTGAGGATGAGGCTGAAAACACGTTTCAGGAAAAAGAAAGGTGGAAGAGGAACGATGAGAATCAGCACGGCACCGACGAAAAGACAAACAGGAGCCATGATACACAGAGATTTAACACTTTGTAATGTTCTTCTTCATACGAAGTGTTAATGGCCATTTCTGAAACAGTTCTGAGTCCATGTCTCGACCAATTCCAGTCTGAACTCACGTGTTTTCCTCTGTACTCTCCACAGTCTGTTGACACCTGGGCAACACCTGGCGGCAGCGTCTGGGCCACGTAGCCCAGGTAGGTGGCGAGAGCGAGCAGACAGAGGACGCCGAGGCAGATGAGGAAGATGCAGCGTCGGGACAGCACCAGGAAGGGGCTGATGTAGTGTCTGTGACGGACGTACTGCACCTCGTTCCCGTCCTCCTCCTGAACCAGGTAACGGTACTCTGTCCTCTCTGAGACCTCAAATGTGTCCTCATTCATCTTCGCTCTGGGACAGAAAAACAGATCAGATCAGATTTACAGGTGCACAGTAAAACTCCATCAGCTCAGGTGCAGAAGATAACAACATGAAACCATCTGATCATTCGCACATAAATAAATGTAAAACAAACATGTTGACATTTTAACAATGGATCCTCGCTCTGCATTGAAGAGAAGGTGTGTGTGTTTGAACACTCTGGCACACTCCTTTCAGACAGAGGTCAAAGTTCACTGTTGCTGATGATTAGTTACTGGTCTTTGTCTCCAGGGTCAAAGTGGGACAGTGAATAAAAACAGCCAGTGAGGAGAACACCTTCATTTTTCATTAACAAAACCAGAAGAAGTGTTTCCGAAAGGAAAGCCTGAAAACTGGAAACAACATTTTGTAAGACTGAATAAACTGGACAGCAGCAACACCCACCACCAGCCCAAAGATAAACAGGAAGCAGGATTATCTTCCTGAAACTGTCAACAGAGAGCGGACGAGACGATTCGACTCCATTCCAACCGATTTGATTCGATCAGATTTGTTTGGATTGGATTGGATTGGATTGTGCAGCTGCGTCCAGTAAAATTACGACAGTAAAATAATAAAATCATTCTTTATTTTGAGGTAATTGAGGGTAAATTTACTGCAGTTGGATTTGGAGCAGCTCTGTTACCTGCGACGGAGCTTCTTCCCACCGTGGCGCCACATTTCCCTCAGTACAGGGTCTGAATATTCTCTGTAACGTGATCATTGTGTTTCTGTTTGTCACCACAGAGTCTGAGCGAATATGAATTATATACATGATCCTATGAGTTTTCATTAAACTGCTGAGTATTTCACAGTTCATAACAATAAACAACACAAAACACGGCAGTTGTACAGGAAACGGTTCACAGGGGGCGGACACACACACAGTGTGGAACAAGGAGCGGACAAACAGTCACAGTGGCTTTGGGTCAAAGGTCGCGCAGCGTCTGATCATTGTTATTATCGATCTGTGAGTTCACAGCAGACACAGGCGGAGAATTAAAGAACGAGCAGGTTCACAGTGAAAAGTCAGCTGTTTGGATCTGACAGGAACCGAACGCGTCTCCGCTTCCTTCGTTCCTGTTCGTTTCCTTTCCTTTCCTTCCTTCCTCTGCTCACACGTTCGATCCCTGACTCAAACAGCTGCGAGCGAAAAACCTGCGCACACTCAGAACAGACGATGAAAGACAGAGTTTCATTACTCACCATGTCCCACAAACACACAGACACACAACTTCTGCTGCACAAAACTCCAAACACAAGTTGACGCATTTACTTCAGCTGTGGGCGGAGTGCGCATGTCCGAGGCTTTTTTTTTTTTTTTTTTTAACATTTAAAGGAACAGTGCGCAGATCTGTCCATCCTCAGCCTCTGTCCCAGCCTCTGTCTCTGTCTCCAGGACAGGTACTGGCTCCTGTAAAGATCCACATGCGAGCTTAATTATTTCCACAGACAGAAACCAACCAGTGAGATGAGTTTACTGATCAATGCATCAGCTGACAGGAAATAGACAGGAAATAACACTCTGTAATACAGACTCTGCTTCATTGTGTGTAAAAGATGGACAAATCCAGGCACAGTCCTGAGAAACTACAGCAAAGTTTGGGAAGTGGAGTTGATTAAAGAGCAAACTGAGAAGAACAGCTGCACATTATGTTGAATCACAGCCCAAAGACCTGATTCTTCCTTTGTAGCATAAAATACAAACAGCAGTTTCACTGACATGGTTAAAACATTATTGTGGTGTTTAGGAGAAAATATAATATAAAGGAGATGAGCTCATACAGATTCATACATGTCACATTCATATGTTTACCTCCTTCCATGATCTGACATGAGGACACGTTTAGAAACATGTGGATGCAACAGATGTGCTGGAGTAATTTCTGTTGTCGTCTGAGGAGGAAAGACCAGAACGTCACGTACACCGTTTCTGTTAATACCAAACACTGTGTGTTTGCTTTGAGTTTTTAAAGTAATGTATTAACACAAAATATCAGACTCATTCTTCAATACAACAATAATAATAAATCCACAGTAAGTCAATAAATCAAACAGTAAATACTAAATCTAATTTGATAGTTATTGATCAAATCAAATAACTTTGAAATTGTTTGGTCTCAGTCAGCCAATGTTTTCTTTAGCTGAAGGTGAATTTATCATAAAGCAACAACACAAATTCTGCTCAGTCCATGTGGATCAAGCTTCCACGTCTCATTTCACCGCAGAGGAGAAAAGCCTCACCTGGCTCATTGTTCAATTATCTACCTTCAGTCTGTTGTTTACCACAATCAATGAATAGCATCCATAATGAGCACAGAGACCTTGGAAGTGGCTCCGTCACCAGCAACATTACAGAAACCACATTAGTGAAATCAATGCCGATCGATGCAGAGGACGGCCGTGTGCTCGCAGTTAAATGTTCTCACTAATTGTTTGATCAGAGCGATTGACTGAGAGTCCGGGAGGACTGGGTTTCTGCCCCGTCAGCCATTTTACTCACCGACCCGCATCGAAACGAGAGAGACGCGGTGATGTCTGGGAACATTTCAGCCACAGAGGGAATAACTCTGTTGGTTCAGTTCAACCTTGAAGACCACAGCAGGAAAGAATCTGTCATTTGTCATATGTGACTCAGTTATAACAACAGGCCTGAGGTAAAGGGATCAGGCGGCTTCGTCAGCAGGTTTATGATTAATGAAACAAGCTCTCTGAATGTTTGGTTGTGTTTATTTGATGCCGGGGGTTTGAATCAGCTTTGTGTTATTTGGTAATTTTTCACAAAACACCAAAGGTTATTCAGCACAGCCTGTCTCTGGCAGTCCGTAGAACCCAGAACCCAGAAACCGGAAATGTCAGCAGCTCAAGAAAACCAAAGTGGGAACCAACAGGAGCTACACTGAGGGGATTTAGCACAGGAGCTCATTTTCCACATTCCCTGGATGATACACCTCTTCACCACAAACACACGAAATGTCCCTGTGAAATGCAGAGGAACAGAAAGTACCATAAACTACAAAAACCCAGTCTAAGTACAAGTAACTCAAACTTGTATTCACATTCTGCACCTGAGTAAATGGACCGTCCAGCAGATACAGCAAGAATAAAAGAGCAAAAACAGATAGAGACAAACAAATCAACCTTACCTGTGGCTTTGCCTCTTTCATCAGAAGAAAATCAGAGCTGTCCCTTTAAGCAGGTTCAGCTCTGATTTCCCTCCAAAAGTTTCAAACTGTAGCTCCTCCCACTGCAGGAACAATCCATCCCCGAAAATAAAAACTCACCCGTCTGTTTCCTGATTTTTACATAACATAAAGTCAATAAACATCATTAAACATTAGAAAAAAGATCTGTCTTATTTAGAAGAGCTCAGGACCTGTGACATTTTTTTCCAAAGCACATCACAACCCTGCCCCCCCCCCCATGTCCACACACTCAGTATATTCCACCAGGAACACCTGTATAAAAAGGATCTGGACCCATTCAGCCTGTTTTGCCAGAAAGAGGAGCAGAGAGGAGCAGAGAGGAGAGGTAACACACTCTCACACACACATTCATTAACAGCAGGTTAACAGTGAACATTTTTTTTTTTTTTTTTGCCATTTTCCAACTTTTAATGGACCAAACAAAATAAAAAAATAAACAATGATTGGCAGATTAATTGATAATGAAAGTAATGTTTGGCTGCAGCCTGGGATCTCACCATTTTTCTCCATCGGTTTATTTTTCTGGTGCATAACAAACATTTCAGCCTCAGAGGCCATAAATCTGACTGGTATTGTTTTAAAATTGTTCCCATTCTTCACAAACTATCTGTTTAGCAGCAGTAACGTTTCCCTTCACACTGCGATGAAACAGGATTAGTGAGGGGAAAAAAAAAAAATCACTTTCACTCGGCTGGGTAACACGGGCTCAGAATCCTGTTTTCTCTCCGGGCAGAAACATTCATCCAGAGCAGGCAGCCAGGAGGCCAGAATTACACTGTGACTTATGAATGGCAGCAGACCATTTCTCTGAGTGTGTGTAGGTGTGTGTGTGTGCGCGCGCGGTGATGACTGATTGCAGGTTGGCTCACTGGCAGGAACTTCAGACCTCCATGTAAACGCAGCACAGTCAGATTTGTGTTTTTCTTCTGCTGGATGCAGTAATCTAAAAAATGACAGCCTTTTTCCTCTTCCAGCCATTTTTCCTTGTGCCTGAAAGGAAACCATGTGAGATAAGGAGAGGTTTGAAGGAAAAATTCATAGGAGCATGATAAAACTGAATTAACTCTGGGCTATAATCAGGCAATATGAAGCAGAAATAGCCTAAATCATGTCCCAAATATTACTTTAACTCTAAGGATGGTCTGATGGAGACAGGATAAGAAGCTTTCCTTAGTGTTTAGGGTCCAGCTCAGGCCCTTTGGGGACCTTTCCAGTCCTGGAAAGGGCCCCAAAGGGCCCGAGCCCCAAAAGGCCTGAGAAAAACTCCTGGGCAGAGAACAGACACTTTTCCTGGACGGTTGGTGAGAAGCTTTTGTGAGTGTTGTTTTCCCCAATGGCCACAAGGGGAAACAATGAGCCTATCCACCACTCAAAAACAAACTTTGACAAGTGACACAAAGGGTATATTTATTCTTTACCTGAAGAAATCCTTATTGAGGAGAAAAGGTAACTGGTTGGTTTTGTGTGTCTGGTTCAGTCCACCTCCTTTATTAAAGAGCAGAGCAGAGACCTGAGTTCTGTACCTGTACGGCCCACTTTGACCTGTGGAACAGCAGAGATGGTACGGTGGCTCTGAGGGTCAAAACACAGCAACATTTCAGATTACAGAAAGGGAGGAACAACACTTCTTATTTGTGATTTCCATGGATGTACGGAGGTTGGTGTTAGATTGGATCGATGGCTGACTGACCAGTCGTTTAGGCCTTTGCTGTAAAGCTGCTCCTGAGCATAGTACACAATGGAAACATGAACTGACACTGACCTGTTGCCAGGAACTGTCCAGTCACAAACAAGAAGTGCTGACTCACCTTTCTTGAAATCTGCAATGTTTTTGACTTTCAGGGCCACCGTACGATTGAGACCTATGTAAAGAGGAAAAAGGAACTTTCAAACCTCTGATGCAAACCTCTGAAATCACTCCAAACACGAACAAACAGACGGAAACACGTCACCGTGCCGACAACAAAGTCTTTCTATTTTTGTCTTGTGATCTGTGTGAGGCTGAAAGTAAAACTACAACAGCATCAGATTCATCAAGTTGATTTGAGAATCAAAACTCTCTTTACAGCAGCTTCAAAGAGGAGTGAGACAGCGCTGTGAGCCAGCTGGGACGACAACAAAGAGAAGACTCTGCAGCTTGTTGATAAGTGACTTGACAGTCGGCAGCATGATAAAACTGTGATTTGCCACTAGACACATTATTGTTTAAAACTGGAAAATATTTCCAGAGTCACTCTCAATGATTCAGGTTTGAACAGTGTCTGACTGCTCTCAGAGCAGAGATCAGTCAGGAAACAGCCAGGGTTCACTTTGGCCTTGTTACCTGCCTCTGAACAGGAAGGAATTAAGGCATCGTTACCTGTGATTACACTGAGTGAAGATGATGATTGTCACATGACATCAAACAGCTGCACTTTGACGGATGTTTAAAAGTATATGAAATATTCTCCATCCTCTGTGGTGCTGCTCCCAGCTGGTGGCACTCCTCTCTGCCTAAAGCAAACCAGGCCCCTGTCTAAACACGGATCCTGCACTGACACTGTCTGCATTTGGCTAAAAAAAAAAATAAGGCTTTTAATCATTTGGAGCTGAGATGTGTTTGCTGGAAGCTTAGCTGAGTATTTGAACACCACAGTGCAGAGAGTGCAGCGCCACTCAGAAAGTTCAGACATTTAGTTTTTTCTTTTCTTTACTCGAAGGTCAAACGTGCACAGCTTCACTTCCTGTTACTTTAGAATTGGTCCTGTATTTATTCTTGTGTTTATCTCATTTCGTGGCACTAAGTTTGCATCAGATCATGTATGTGAGCATCACATTCATGTTTTTTTTACCTGGTTAAATGATGGTTGACTGAATATCTTTGATTTTAGGAGCATTGATCAAACAAAACGAGCACTTTGAATACATCACTGAGCACTGAGAAATTATACGGAGCATTTTTCACTGTTTTCTGACAAACCAGTCAAAACAATAACTCCAACAATCAAGGAAAGACTCGTACATTCATATAAATGCCTGTGTGTGAAAGTATAGATTCTCACAGTCTTATAGATCATTTTTTAATGTGTCTCTCTGTGGCTGATGTGGACTCGCTCACCTGGGCCTCTCTGACTTTATTACTGAAGATGAAGAAGACTTCAGGGTTTCTAAAGTGGTTTAAGCGAAGAGGAGGAGACAGATTTATCCCTCAAAAGAAAACAATAAAGGCCTATGTCTCAGCAGCAGAGGACGGCGTCTGGCACATCTGGTCAATTACAGAGGACGAAGAAGAAGAAGAAGTGGAGAGAAAGACGTTTGCCTGCACTCAGTCCTCATGTACTGTCCACACAGAGAAGAGGACACGGGGGCGTCAAACATACAAACATGAACTCTCCTGTGTCTCTTCTGTCTGTTTCTGGGTTTCCAGGCTCAACTCGAGTGGAAGGACGTGAGACAGCTTCACGCTGCGTCGAGAGGAGACAGACAGGCTTCACTGCCAGCTTTCATTTAGTCAGTGAGGCCTCTACGATGGCCCACATGGGACAAAAACTTTCATAAAATCTCCCCGTCCAGTAGGGGCAAATTTCACAAGAGGATTTATTGTGAAGGCGGGATGGCTGTAATCCCCACGTTAACTGTAAAGAGAAACCGTTTATAGAAAACAATTTCAGCCTTAATCTTTCTAAATCTTTTCATTCAGATTAAAGTACAGAGGGATTTAGAGGTTATCGACATGTCTGTGCTCGTTTCTGCAGAGACTGATGCTTAAACGCTGCAATTAAATGGATTAATTAAAGCAATTTCAGGAACTGATTAATAACGCTTCACGGCTGCTAAATATTAGTGTCTGTATTAGAAATGAGAACTGTCAGTATACAGTTTGTAACCTCACAGAAGTGTCAATAATCTGAAGTGATAAAAACTCAGACCATTAAGCCACAGATGGACTTAAATGTCTCCCTCACAGAAAATATTTATAACTCTATGATTTGATATGTTTTGGGGTTTTTCTGGAGCTGAAACGATGAGTTTATTATTTGGCGAGTTGAATCGACTAATTGTTTAAGTCAGTTTGATAAAAATGGGAGTTATTCTCGGGCTGTGAGGACCTGCTGCTTTTCTCTGACATGCGACAGGAGACTCGGTGTGTTTAAGTTTTTGGACTTAGTCACAAAACAGAAATTTATTGATGTTGCCTTGGACTATGGGAATTTTTTATCTTCTGACCTTTCCCTATTAACTGACGAAGAACATTATTATCATTAATTGCAGTCCTACAACTTTGTACAGTCGTTTTTTTCCATTTACAGTTTCATAAATCCAGAAACACTCCTCAGCACTCCCGGAGAGATGAGGCCAAAAAACAAAGATTCTTTCTTTAAACGTGTTTTAATAATTTATCAAACCCTTTAACTTGCCTTTGTGTATGAAATGTGACATACTGCTAACCTTGTCTTGCTTCCTTTCGACGTGAATTCCTGTCCCTCTCAGTTTTATTTTGAAAGTCTCTAAAGGAAACGTCTCCTCTCCTCTGTCTGTCCTGATCGCAGTGTGGAGATCCAGCGGGTCGGTCCGCGCTCACTCGCCGCAGTCAGTGATCATCTGCCGGGTGATCGGTCGGACGGTGGCCGGAGGAGCCGGAGGAGCCGGACACGGTGAGTCGATCCAAACGCAGCAGACTTCGGACTTTAACTGAGATGGTTTGTTGATTATTGTGGAAATAATTTAGGATGTTTTTCAGTTGCAGTGTCTGAGCTCCTGAATTCCTTCAGCGTAGAATAATATCAGGGTTATTTATTCACTGAGGACTGAGTTTGTCCATGTTTCCTGTGAAAACCGGAGTTTTACTATTTGTATCTGAAGTTGTGGCTTTGTTGTCATGGTTGAGATCATGTTGTTTTTATTCAGTGATAGGTTTTAAAAAATTCTCTAATTACTAATCACAGTTTCTGTTTTCTCTAAAAAGTAATAGTTATAATATTTACCTAATATTCCTTTAAATGATTAATATTCCTTATTAAAATGCTGCACTGACTGATTCAGTAAAAATATAAGGATAAGAATAAATATGTGAAGGAATTTAAACTTTTATTATTTTTTATCATCATCATTATTGTTATCGCAAAATTTAAGGTAATGAAATTCAAATGGAAACTAAATTCCCTCCATGCGTGAACGTTTTACTCTGACCTGGGAGAGACCATGGAGCACTCCAACAAACAGGCTGAATCCTGTAGACCTGTAGCTGCTTGTATATATCTAAACGCTGGTCTGATGTGTGCCTGACACACTGAAATAACAGCTGCAGCAGAGTCTCTGGTGACCTGTTGAAACGTCCTCTCAGTTTAGGAAACAGTGGAGTGGGGATGGTGTTGTTTTCCCAGCAGCCCTCAGGTTTCTCTCAGCCCTCTGACTGTTGGATCAGAGCGTTTTCTGTGTGTTTGGCTTCCCGCTGTCACATATCTGCTCTGCTGTGTTGTTGTGTGGATCAGTGCCCAGACTCCATAAACTCTGTTATCTGTTCAGTACATTTCTGTTCAGTCGGTCGTTTGACTGCGTCATGTATGTGTGTGTGTGTGCGCATGTGAAGCAGCAGCTTTTAACTGATTAAAACACAGGATGTGAATCTGAGAAACTCAGTGAGGACAGAAATTTTTCTGCAGAGCTTTATTTAAGAAGACAAAGGACGTGATGTGGAAATGATTTTCACTTTTCTAAATTTTGTCTTTTGTCTTTTCTTTGTCTTTTGTCTTTGTGATGAACATTTCATTGGTTGTTTACCATGATTTGTAAATCCTGAAAATATATTAAAGGTATTTATCATCCACAAACGATTTAAGCGTATCACAACCTAAACAACCATACAGGTCATTTGTCCATAACCTCGGACGCGACACAGGAGCGAACTGCACGTTTGTCGTCATGGTAACAATAAGAAACACATGGTTAAGGCTGTGGAAAGGTCACGGTTTGGTTTAGGAAAACATGGTGGTTTGGGCCGACACGAGCTGCTGCCACCTTCTGATATCAGCTCTAAAAAAACTGAACAAAACATTATGAAAGAAATACGACACAAGGTGTGAAACTTAAATTATTCTTCAGTCAATCTGGACCGAAGTGCTGGACCGACTGACAAACAGTGACCACCTGTGTCCAAACCACAGTGCTGCTGAACCAACCGTCCACCATGTTGCAGACAACAACATATTTCCTGCAAAAGGCATTTGGCAAAGTAAATTTTGCATTTTGAAAGAGAAAGTCCTCCAGGAAAAGTTGGATTCGTCAAAACTCTTCTGCATGTTTTATTTTCCCACA
Organism: Toxotes chatareus; assembly: GCA_016801885.1. Classification (NCBI taxonomy): domain Eukaryota; kingdom Metazoa; phylum Chordata; class Actinopteri; family Toxotidae; genus Toxotes; species Toxotes chatareus. The sequence continues at coordinate 25,154,020 of CM028884.1, read as the reverse complement.
TCCAGTCAACTCTTCAGCTGCTTCTGTGAAATGACTTGTTTTAGTACAAAAGAAATTTCAGATCCAGGAAACACTGTGAGCAACGTAATAATGATTAATATCAGCAGCCTGTTTGGCTTCATTTCAGAATATTAAGTGATGCTTTTGTTCCAGTGACTGCAGGTTGTGATTAATAATAACCTGCAGCCAGCTGATAAAAGTCTTCCAGGACAAACAGCAGGATGGTGCACTCTCCTCTTTTCCTCTGTCCCTTCCAATTTCTATTTTGCTGCTTCTTCCCTTTTTTTCTATTTAGTCTTCTATCACTTTATCTCAGTCTCTGATCCCAGAGGGGTTGAGTGGGCAGATTTTCTCATCTCCATTTTTCTCCTCCTCTCGAGGAGGCAGCGGGGTGGAGACTGAAGTAGACAAAATCTAAAATGCTGTAAATAGGTTTTTGATGTGCTGTGATGGAGTACAGACGTTAAAAGAAACTATTAATCTCTGATGTTGTTGCCGAAGCTTTAATTAATGAAAAAGTTCTGTGATTTACTGAAGGATCCGTTCTCATGGCCTTTGCTCCACAGTGTTTCCAATAATCCAACACAGATCCCAGAATAAACGTATTTCAGGGCAAGTTATCCTGAATCCGAATCCACACTGGCACACACAGAACGATTTAACCAAACCGCTGGTCTCAGAAACAGGCCTTTGGTTTCTCGTTGGCTTGAACCTGGCGAAGCTGCTGTGACGTGTTCTCAGCTCTGGTTGTTGGAGGTTGTGAGATTCCTGTGTTACCTTCAGGCCCCGTTTGCACTCGTCATTTCAGCTGCCAGGTGATTTAAGACACAGAGTCTCAGGTGGTCGGTCCACAAATCTGACCATAATCTGTCTGAGCTGTTTCTGCCGAATCTCCTGATTCAGGGTCAGTTCTCCTCCAGTCCACAAGGAGGTGGTGTTTGACAGAAACACCAGAAGAAGAACTTCTCCACCTAAGCAATGTAGTTGCAGCAACAGCAGTTTGTAACAACGCTGAGGGAGACGTGCTGGTAAATAACTGGAGTGAGCTCCGGGTCCCTCTGTGGGCTCCATCCAGGATCTCAGCCGGACTCTGAGCTGTTTTCTTCTGCTTTGGCTTTTTCAGAACAAACGTCTCTGCACACAAACAGTTCGAGCTGCTGGTCGTCGTCCATATTTGTTTTGGTACAGAAACGTGTTACAGTCTGCGTTCTCGTGGATCGGTGGGGTCGTCCAGTGGTTTTACTGAGCAGCAGTTCAGTGTGTTGTGCAGCTGGTTGCTAGTCTCAATCTAAGTGTTTGCTTTAAATTAATATTTATAAATTCACGTTTAAATGTGAATCATTGTCCCGTTGTCTTATCACGTACTTTTAATTTTTTAACTCATTTACAGAGGTGAACAGGAAGGTAGTCCTGGATCCAGGGTCCTGCTCAAGGACACTTCAGTAGGCAGTTAGTTTGAAACCTTGATCCTCTGGGAGGCTCGAGGACAATCTCCCTGCTGCTGCTGCTTTATTCTGCTTCCATAAGCTCCGTGCTTACAGGCATCATATCTTTTAACGAGTCTCTGTCCTCAGCCACCAGATGCGTTAATGTCTCCCGTCCTCACGGATCCTCTCCTCAAATCGCTCCTCTGCAGTCTGCGAGCAGATTCCCGGTGACGCTCGGGTCCCTCGGGGCTCCGCTGATTGGCAGGGTCCTTAATTGCAACCACCTCTTTGTGAATAATAGATGCTCATCTTGCTAAGTGGAGTGATGAAATATTAAGAGGCCAAGAACATGCCATGCAAGTCTATTTTTGAAGAGTACAAGACCAGGAAACAAACTGGAGGAGGAAGGGAAATCAAAGAATGAGCTCGGTTCAGCAGGGGGTCGTGTTGTTTGGCTCCAGGCTGTCGGATTAGCACGTTTGTCTCGCACAAGAAATCCCTGCTGGAAAACTCCAAAGTACGACCCCCCCACCCCCACCTCCCTATTTCCTCTGACACTGACAAATTCAAACTTACCTTAAAGCTGCTTCATCAGGTTTAGCTGTCAAAAGATGAACACAGAGGTTTAAAAATAAAAAAATCAACATCAGTGTTATCAGAAGCAACTTTGTCTTTTCCTGTCAAACTCAAAATGTCTTTTCAGTGTCAGACTTCTTAGTTGTTTGTGCTTTTAATTTGATGTTTTTGTTCCATAGAAGTTTGTTAAATAGATCTGTTCCCCCGAAAACTCGTAGATACAACCAAGCTCTTTGGATCTTTAAAGGTCTCATGTTGGAAAAAGTGCGATTTGCATGTCATTTTCACGGAGACACACACACACACACACACACACACACACACACACACACACACACACACACACACACACACACACCCAGACCTGGACGCAGGACTCCCTGTGTGGGGATATTTTGGGTTCAGGTCTGATGAGACAGGTGAACCAGCCCACACAGACGAGGCTGTGTGAGATGTGCTACAAGAGAGTTGAGGTGAAACTAAAAACTGTTGATGTTCGGTGTTTCCCACGAGTCCCTCTGCATCTGAAGGAATACTGAGCACAGCAGGGAGCACAGTCGCCCCCCCACGCTTCCAGCTAAAGCCGGACAAAGTCAGTATGCTTGTGTGGATGACTGAGGTCTGAGCACTGAACCACAGGATGATCCGTCCCTCTTCAGCTGGTTTATACTTTTAAGATAAGGATTTAATGAGTCTTAATTATTCATATTCCTGCCCAGTGTAAAAACCTCCCATGTACCTGCAGAGCTCAGCATCAGAACCAACCTCTCACCTGCAACAATCTCCATTTCATTGAGCCGGCAGCGTCTTAGACCCACCCAGCTAAAGATAATTCCGCCTAATAACAAACAGAGGTGTAATAAATTCTCCTTCATGAAGGTTAAATGTTTTTATTGAAAATGTGGCAAACTTCTGTTGATTAGGGTGGACAAAATAATAGAAACACCTGTCTGTATAATGCAGTACGCTTCCACAGCAGCCTCCACAGTCAGAGATACAGACATGTCATTCGTGTGTGATTTGTCCCTTAGAAATGAATTTAACCACATATCCCGGTGAAATGTGTTCAGGCAGGAAATATTATATCAAAAATAGATTCACCCGAAACTGGCAGCAGACGTGAAGTCGAGCTGTGTTTGAGAAAATTAAATTGCACATATACAGAGACAATATGCTAAAAAAAAGCCTTTGTGTTTATGCACATTTACCAGTTTACCACTGAGGCCCTGCCGACCCGACCATAAAGAACACGATGATGAGTGAGACTGTTTCTCTGCTGCTGAGAGAAAATTCATTAACAGAGAAAATGTGGACTACACGTTCGAAATTCAGAGTGTGTTCGAAGGCACGAGTGTAGGGTAACATGAATGCATGGGTGTGTGTGTGTGTGTGTGTGTGTGTGTGTGTATAAACCATTTCAGGTCAATGAAACTGAGGAGATTGTTCTCAGCTCTCCCACACCTGGTACAGGACAGAAATAGACGCTATGGCAACAACTACATTGAGTACATGTGACAGCCATATTCAAACTAGTTTCACTCTGTGTGTGTGTGTGTGTGTGTGTGTGTGTGTGTGTGTGTGTGTGTGTGTAGTGGTGTTGTAGGCTGTGGTGAGTTGGCGTATGTAGGCCGCTGTAGCTCTGTCTCATTCAAACCAAATTGTCTCAGAGTTGGAGCGTGTGTTTTAGTCCCAAGAGTTTAGGACAAAAACATCTCAGTTTTTATTAAATGATTTTTGTCATTGGCAGATTTTTTGTACACACATCACAGCCAGACGTTGTACTTGTGCCATGTGGTCTAAATTGTGTTGTATTTCATGTAGGAACGCCTCTGAGAGTGAGCTGCGTGAGCTCTGATGTACCTGTTAACTAATGGAAGGAGTCTGCTGTAGTGTTTTGCCATAATTAGTCCCGTTGCATGAAAAACATTGATATTTGGGAAGAATAATGTTCGTCCATTTACATTTTCTCCACCTAAAGGCAGAACGGGGAACATATTCCTTATGGGAGGGTGATTTTACAAAAATAACTCTTGGTGCCTCCAGAAGTCAAAGCGAAGCATTAGTATGCTCCAGATGATGTTGGAGACCTTTGTGGTTTTCATACCGACGTCCCATTAGAGCAAAACCTGCAGCGCTCTGAACAAGAAAGACGCTGCACTCTCCAGAGCAGGCTGGAGCTAAATGACTGGACTCTTCAGCGTTAGTGCAGATGAAAGCAAAGCCATAATATCACTTCATAACCTGAGGGACAAAAGGATATCTGTACGCTGTGTCCCTGAAGCTCTGAGGCTGAATTACTGATTTCAACCAGCAGTGTTCTGAGAGTCACGCAGATAAACTGAAAATAATGGATTTTGTTTTTCTGTCATCTCGCAGCATTAAATTCAGCATTACTACACAATCAGACGTCAGCAGAGTCCAGTTCATGTTTTCTTAGTGCAGCTCAGAGAGAAGACTCCGGTCGTTCTGCCTCCCTGCTTTTGGCTCCTTATGGATCCAGATCAGCCGCTGACACTGTAAATATAAAGACGTAAAGCACGAGATGAGGAAAGCCTTTACTGACCTTCAGCAGCACGAGGACAGAGATCAGTTCCAGTTCAACTGAAATTAGTAAAAAATAAACATGAGTGTTATAAACTAAACGCTCAGCTCTGTCTCACATGATGTGGTGACGCCATCTTGTTTCTCTGCTCTCAGAACTTGTGTTAAAACGTCTGAAGCAGCTCTAACACTAATTTGCAGTTACCTCCTCGGCTGCCGGTGTGAGGGCTGCGTGCTCCGCTAAACTCTGACAAATGAACAATGCGGAGTGTGTGAACAGAAGGCCTGTCGACAGCTCCTCCGGGCCCTGTTCTCTCCATCACCACAGCAGATTTTAATCAACAGCAGCTGTAAAGGTTGTGCTTTCCCTGCTCAGTGTGTTTGACAGCGTTTTGAATAATTATGTTTCCCGGATCGCTGCAGCTGTGGAATAAAAGTCTAATAAATAAGAAACCAGCTATTTTACACATTCACATTCCGGGGTAAAATTCTAACATGGCTCGTTTTGGTGTGTGACTGTGCTGGTGAGGTCTGACGACGGGAAATACAACAAAGCTTTTCCACTATTTGAAGAGGAGATGTTAGCACCTCAGCGAGTAAACCGAAGCCTGTCATCCCAAACTGCACATTCCAAAAAAATAAAATGATTATCTGATTATCAAAATGATTTGAAAAGATTTCTCTTGATCAGCTAATCATTGAATTGACTGACCCTTGCAGCTGTATTAGGGCTGCAACTAAAAGTGATTTTCAGTTTCACTCAATTTGTCGTTTATTTTCTTGTTTACTGCGTTTTCTGATGTTTTACAGACGAATCACACAGAGACACTAAATGTCTTCTTTTGTTTTTGAGTCCAAAACCCAAAAATATTCAATTTACAAAAATGTCAGAGCAAAAAAAAAAAAAGCAGTGTCATGTTTGAGAACATGATGTTTGGACTTTTTCTTTGAAAAATTACGTAAATCATTAATTGATTATCAAAATGATTTCTGAATTGATTTTCTTTCAAACGCAGCTTTAGGAAACAGCAACCTTTTTTCACAGACACACGCCTCCTAAAAATCAAACTTCATCGACTGAAAATCCAAACAATGAAAATGTCACAGTGTCTCCCACATGGTTTGATGGACAGATGGTCTCTGGGAAAGTGAAGTCCAGAAACATCAGCACAGTCACACCTGGAAACAAAGACAGGATCAAAATGAAAAAGCAAAACAAATTAGCACGTCGCAGATTCGTATCGCGAGTGTCCCTAAATGCTTTCGAGAGTTCCTTCTGTTCTTTGTCTCTAATTGAATACAAGTGTTTTCCTAACAAAGTCAATCATCAAATTAATGACGGGTAATTGTGAGTGAAAGCCACGTGTCTGTCTCTGCCTCCTCTGAAAGCTTTTGAAGCAGCTCTCACTCGTCTCCGCTTGCTCTCTAATTCACTAATTATGTTGAGAGATCACAGGGCTGCTTCATTATGAATGCTCCACAGTGGACGGCAGAAATGCAAGAGGACTTCCACATTCACATTTCTGATCTGTTCTTTTTAAAACGAGCGCATGTCCCTGCATGTCTCTGAACGATGTCTCATCTTTGGAATTTTCTTAAGGTGTGTCCTCTTTATGTTGTTCATCACCGCAGATTATTATTGTTTTATTTACCCTGATTAATGGACATAGATTCATTCATTCATTCATTCATTCGTAGACTTTTTTCACATCCAGGATCTGGATTTTCAAAGTATTCCTCATCGTTTCTGTGGATTTCGTTGAATTTTGAGTTTCATCAGTAGCTGAGGTAACGGTCCATCATCAGCCAACACGTCAGGCGTGTTGAGTTCCTGTGTGTGGATGTGTTACCAGACAGCAGTTTGCAAACATATTTCACATATTAATTAAAAAAATGTGCGATACAGTGCGTCAGGGCTGCGTCTGTCAGCTTGATTTGAGTTCTTCTGCCCCCTACAGGCCAAACACTGATTTATGCTGCTTTAATTTGTCCACAACATCAATTTCCAACTCAGTTCGAGGGCTTGAAGTCTTATCTCTCACACTCTCACATGAATTCATACACTGCTGTTCTGCCGCAGTCTGCTCTGTGTGTTCAGGCAGCTGCTTTGATGCTCATGTTAAAGAAAGCTTTAGATCGTTAGTCGCTCTCCTTCAGGCTGCAGGTCCCTTCAGATGGCTCCCATCACAGCACTCAGAGCCCAGGGGAGCCGCGAAATGTCCTCTTATGAGAACCCAAAAGCATGAATATTAATATAATTGGCTAATGTTTAACCCCTCCACTGCAGCTCGTCAATAGTGCAAAGCTTGTGTTTCAGTTTCCGCTGCTCCAGAGGAAAGAGAAGCAGAAAGAGATCAATGAGGAGCCTGGATGTAATTGGGTGATTTACTCTGCTCCCCGGGGAATCTATCCATGAATCGATGAAATGGTAAAGGCGGTAAAACACTGTACAGAGCATATGCAGAGGGTCATCAATCATATGCCAAGAGTCGTGAAGCGTCTTAAGGACATCTAAGAAAGAAAGAGTGGAACGGGCGGTGAAGTGTTGGGCTTTAAAGTGTATTTCTGTGTTTAATTTCAGCTGGAGCCTTATTTGAAATAATAAAGTAGCTGAACTCTAAGTCTGGATGACTGAGTGATGAGGGGGGTGAGGGTAGGTTGGCACTGAGTCGTCTGGATCCAGTGATGTTTGGATGAACCACATGAGGTTTGAGGAGATTCACCTGCTGACGGTTTGGAGTGACAGTTTAAATTTTAGTCGTATAAATCTAGAAGTGAGAAGCTGCTTCTGTCTGGTTGTAATTCCAGGAAAAATCCTGATAAAGTTGTGTGACTGTGATTCCTCCTGACATCCGATCATGTGACTGCTCCCACATCATGTGGGAGGGTGAAGTGGGGTGTGCGGCGGGTCTTGCTCCTGGTCCTGGCCCGGGTGGCAGGTTAATTATCTCTGTGGTTTTTCAGAAGTGGCTCCCGCAGCCGGTTTGAGTGACAGCGTCAGTACCTGGTATGACACGGAGGCAACGGGGGCGGCTAATTATTTCACGATCACTTGACACCCGTAGGACTTCTTCTCTGTCACTTCTGTCTTCCTCTCTGTTTTTATCTCTGGCTCACTGCTGCACTCACAGTATTGTCGGTCTGTCGGCGTGTGAGCTGCTGAGGGCGTCTGAGGTCGTAGAGTAAAGAGTGAAATGCTCCTCCGCTGAGCGTCTCCTCCGTAAAGATTCTGTTTCCTCTCTGCACCTTCAGGAGGGAAAGATAAGCAGTAAGTCTTTCCTGTGAAGGTGAGAAGGGACGACTTCTGATTTCATTTTGACATTCTTTCATCGACACTGGCCTCTTGTCAGTTTTGCCATCTCTGAACTGTCAGAGCTGTTTTTCAGGTAGGCTTTTTTTTTTTTTTTTTTTGCCAGTGGCTCCCCGCTCCAGTCTAATGAGCCATCTGGGCCCAGCGATGTACTTTGGCACCAGAGTCGCACATGTCCTAGCAGGGAATGACACCAGTCTGCACGCCCTCAAGCCCAATAAAACACATGCTGGGTGAAGTGCGGTTAATAATGCTGCTGCTGCAACATGGCTGCATGTTGTCACTCTGCAGTCCAGGTTGTGTAATGAATACATGAAAAGTTATTTGCTGAATAAAAACGGAGACTGTGAACTTTAGATTTTTACTGTCCTGACCTGACGTCACGTCACGCCTGAGTCTGTGGTGGAATGAAGCTTCTCTGTTTTTCAGAGGAAAGATGTATTTTCCTCTCCACTAAATGTGTGCGACAGATATAGTTACTATCTACCTTAATGTATTTTAAATTAAGATTTTATATACACACACAAAGCTCATAAAAGCTCATAAAATATGATGTTTTGTTAAACTATGAAGAATAAATTCATGTACCTAAGCGTTTTAATATCTGTGGATTGGGGGGGACACATAGTGATTACATGCAGCCAAGACCCCGTTTTAAAATTCCCGTATTTCCTGGTTATAAGGTGATATTTCTTTTTGTGGAAATGAGGACTAGACAATCATGTATTGTTCACATTAGATGTTATTTTTGAATGGAAATAGCGCTTCTACACACAGTGTTGATTTATGGGTTGTTGGCTAGCGAGTGTCTTCAGGTTGGTTTGTAGTGAGTCGTTTAGGAGTTTAGCATCCGCGAGTTTCTGGTGGTTTGTGTAACATGTTTCGTTGCTACAGATGAAATGAATCCATGATGAGCTCTTCATGTCTGCAGCTGAAACACACCAGAGTCCAAACCATGAAACAGCCGAGCATCGCCGGTGTCACTGACAATAAAGAACCAAAAAAGACAATCAGAAAAATGCTAACTGCTAACTTTAGCTTTGTTTACCTCGGCAGCAGAAGCAAACAGTAAACAGTAAGGACACACACATTTCACTGGGGTTTCTCCCTGAATATGGATTTCAGGAGAAAAATTAGGAGGCACAACATCACAATTTTTCAAATTTTAGACTTAGACTTTATTCTCATTCAGGTAAACAAGTGTACACAGAACGAAGTTTCGTTGCTTTGGCTCAGCACAGTATTTTTGGATACCTGTGTTTTTTTTGGAAATAGATGCAATGACTCCCTCCCTGACTTTTATGTCTTAGTTTTTCCTTCCTCTGTGTTTTGTTATTATCTCCACAGTTTGTTATTCATGCATAAAACGGCTCATGCAGACAGTTTGCTGTAATCGAACGGCTCCATTCAAACACATAAATCTGTCTGCCTGCAGGTCTCTGCTCGGCTTCAGCAGGATAATTCTCATCAGGTCACTGTAAACACCGACACGCTGTCAGGTGATTTTTTTTTTTTTTTTTTTAAATCTTTTTCATCCGTCCTTTCGTCCGTGTAAGACTCACGCTCTCAATCCATGAACCTTCATCACAGTTTCTCTGTGTTTATTTAATGGAGCAATGTATTACACCGATTCATTCATGCAAATAGCACGACCCTGCTGTGGTTTGTAACCTGATAATTTGCATATTAATCTCAGTGGACGTTGTTCTCAGCTGATATCTGGCGGGCCGGGGGCTGAACGTCCCATTAGCTGCTAGAAATAGATTCATTTTTCACACTGGAGAGTATTTTCTCCCTTCGCTGTGCCAGTGTTTTGTATGTAGATGAATGCTAAAGGCTGAGGCTGCTGGGTAATGTACTCCGGTCAGGTTTCACAGTTCATTTCTATTTATTGTTTATGAGGTGAATGACTGTGTGTGCAGCATGATGATATAAAGAGATGTACTGTATGTCACGTGCTTATAACTGACTGATGTTGTGTTTTCAGTCTGTTTGTGCGTTAGCTTGCAGGATCTCAGTGAAGTTTCTCAGACCACGGGTCACAGGTGATGAGCGTCGCTGTGGATTTAGGTTGTCCTGTTCTGGAGGTAGAGACTTGTCAAACGTTTGTCCAGTGTTGTGAGATGATTCTCTGTGGGTTCGTGTGATTGATTGTTAAAATAAAATATAGATTTTTAGCAGCTTTAATAAATCCATAACCTTATCTGACTCCCCTAACCTGAACTGACATGAATGATTGATGTTTTTATAATAATACTGACAGAGTGGAATAACTCTGACTTTATGAAAAGAGTCTACAAACAGCAGACAGACACAGTTAGAGGCCAGCTGTTTCCCTCAGGAGCTGCTGGAAACCAAAACCAGAGCTAAAAGAGCGGGGACACATCAGGTGGACTCAGACTCCGCTCCAGGTGAGGGATCATGTTTATCTGTAACAGCTGGATGATGACAAGTTCAACGTATGAACTTATTGTAGGTTTAAATGCCTTTTAATCTTTATATAGACGTGTTTGTATTTTCTTTTTACATTCACACACTGAGTCTAAAGCTGTGTCTGCAGGGACATTGTGTTTCGTCCCATCTGCTGATGATAGATCTGCAGGACCCTAACCCTAACCCCGAAACACACAGACGATTTACTGTTTGTGTCCGAAACAATCCCAGGTCTCTCTTTGTGCTCAGTGACACCAGTCGAAGGTGTCACGCTTCCAGTGCATGTGATTCGAGTCTCCAGAGACAGGAAATAGATGATGGGTCATAAAGCTAAGCCACAGCTAATGCTGACATCGGATTCCCACTCACCTTCCCGGACACGGACAGGGACATTTTAATAAAGTCACATAATTGCGGGATGTGAGGAGGGACCAGAGGTTGTCACGTGCCCGCGTGGAAGCGTAGCTTTAATTTGAGCTGTGCCACAGTGGCACGACTCCGGCCAGATTCCTGGGATCTAAATCACAGTGCGGTGAGGTCGCCGTGCGCTGAATACAAGATAAAAAATCACACCCGACTTCAAAGCCTGACGTTAAGTCGCAGTGGCTCCACGTGTGTCCTTGGCGAGCAGAACAGGCCTTGACGGATCTGTATTTGTATCAGTCGGCCTCATGGATAATGCAGCAGATTCTTCCTCAGGCTCTTCTGTGTCTGAAAGCTGCTTCTCAATAAGTAAATCAATATGTGACAGCGGTTATATTCAGTGGAATATGTAAATATGGTTTTAGGGCAGGCAGAAAGTGTGTTTCTGTGGCGTTCATGGACACACATTTTATAACAACACATCAGTGTCAGGACTTCAACTTAATGTGACTTGAATTTAAAGATTTAATCCACGGAGCTGACACACGTTTTGTTTTTAGATATAAAATAAAGGTTAGTTATAAGGAACCAGAGCAACAGAAATCCCACATAATATTAATCTGACTAAAACAGTCAACAAGTCAGTTTCTTTCTTTCTCCACATTCACGTTTCTCTTAATTTTATTGGTGTGAACACAAGATAAAAAATGTTTTGTATGAGAGTCACATTAAAACAAGAAGTCCATACATAAACTCTGCTTGCCTCAGCCTTTCATAATAGTTTATTCAGCAGAGAATAATCCAGATGTGTGACTGAGCACTGAAAATAGTTCAAACATAATTTTGACCCTTTTCTTAAACGCTCACATATTTTTATTATCATCGAGGGAAATGTGCATAAAATTACTATTGTACATTTTTGGTCATGTTGCCTGGAACCATGAGTAATTCGACCTGTGGCTGCAGGTGTATGAACTGTGTGCGTGTTTTGATTATCAGTTGTCTTTCGTAGGATTTGTAAATGAAAATGAATCTACACTATGTGAAAATGATGAATAATCAGCAGAGCTTCTTCACCTGGAGTAAAAACCCTGAGCACACACACACAGGAGGTCACATGGGGACAGTGTGGACGAACTGAGGTGTGTTAGTCCATCTCAGCGCGAGATGCTCTGTCCTCCGTGCGTCTTCATGAAAGCCGGCCGGTTGATGAAGCTGCTGGTTGGAGGAGTGTGATGGAATGAGAAGAGACAGGGAGGAGATTGGTTTGTCCGGTGCTGCCACAGTGATGGATGCAGAGGAAACCTGGAAGACCACACACACACTTACAAACACACAGCCTGCAGCCCAGCGCATCTATATTTAACCATAATAAAAGACGATGAGGTGATACATTTCAATTCACATGAAACCATAACCGTATCACGGCCTCATCTCGTCTGTGTTTGCGGGAAGTTTGTGGCAGTGGAGCCTTTAATGTGGTGAGGACGAAATTCACTTCTCTGCCCCTGCTGTCTTTTTCTTGGGGCACTTTTGTGAAGTTATAAAACTCAGCAACAATCAGCAGCATTTTTTTTTCCATAATCAAAATATTAATATCAAACCCAAATGTTTAAGACACTTTTTAATTGTTTTGCCTGGTTTCACTCCAGTTGCAGCAGAGTGATTTGATCTACCTGAGCGGGTCCTAATCTACCTGGGCCAGCCATTATCGTGGACAGCGTGGACCGGCGCTGTGCCTCCCTCCATGTTGCAGGTGAACTTGTGAGCGAGTGAGGGCAGGTTTGTGTGAGAGAGAGAAAAGATGCAAACATTGGCACGACCTCTGGTCATGTGACGCATCATCAGAGTATATGGATATAAACTGTGTCACGTCTCATCTTATAACTGGTCGATACACCTTAAAAATCTAGATCTGCTGCTCTCTACAGAAAACCAAGTAGAGAACCGTACAGGTGCATTTCAGTGCTATATTTTTACGTCCGGTTTCGCCAGCTGCACTGGTTCTGTGTGAGGTCACGACCTCTGAATGCACCATGAGACCAGGTCGATAAGAAGAGTTTGCAAAGGGTCATAAAGCCAACGCTGCAACAACAACAGCTGTAACTTATGCAACAGCGACTTGTGTGTGGATTTTTCTCCTCTGAACCCTCATTAATTTGTGACCTTTGTGAGGATTGATTTGATTATCAGCTGCAGCAGGTTGGACGTGTTCATTATCACCTGATAGATTTACCTGGATTAACACGTGATGAAGATTACGCTTCCCTCTGTGAGTCAGCTGCTGATTAGAGCGCTTCAGATACAGTTATGCTGTTTATGGCTGCGTGTTAGTGCAGCTGCCAGTGTCATACCATGGTACACACACACACACACACACAAACACAAACACACAATGCTGAGAAACCATGCTACACCATGACTGCTCAGCAGTGTGAGTGATAAAAACATGGCATGAGCATTTTCAAAATCTTGCACACATGACAACATTTACAAACATGTATACACACACACACACACGCGCACACAGTTTCCTTTAGTTCAGTGAGTGCATGATTGTGTTTTAATAAGCTGTCATTTGCACTAATATGGCAGCATTTCCTATAATTGGCTCTGTCATGTTTGTGGTTCAGCATCATCATATATAATTAAAGTCAACACTTGTCAAAATGCTTTTCAGCGTCCACGTCCGCCTCCATGCTGTGGAACACAGACGCAGTGTGTGTGTGTTTGTGCGTTTGTGTGGGCGTATTTGTGCGTGCGTGCGTGTGTCTTCAGGGCTGAGTATAAAGGTCAGACAGCTTGAATCCTCTGTCAAAGCCTTAAGGTGATCTGCCTGCTGACCCCGATGACACCGTCATTGAATAACATCCCTTGGCTCAGACATACTGTGTGTGTGTGTGTGTGTGTGTGTGTGTGTGTGTGTGTTGTTTTTTCTTTTGCCAAATACGACAGCTGCAACAAGTGATGCATCTGAGTTTCATGCGGCTCTATCCTCATCCTCTGTGCGTGTGTGTGTGTGTGTCAGAGATCACCTGTTGTTGTGGGTTTATTGAGCCTTGTTGATAATTCAAGGTTGTGCAGTTATTACAGAAGCTACTTGCTTCTGATTGGTTGGTAGGTGGACGTCAGAGATGAGGGCAGTTCAGTAGTTATACAGAGAGATGAGTTTTTCCCACACAGGTCTGGGATCAGCTGATCAGCTGGTCACAGTCATGGTGACGGCTCCATGTGATGGTCTTCGGGTTCCACCAGCTGCCAGATCCACTTTAACCCCCTGAAGAAGGGTGATGAAGGAACAAGGTTTTGATTGACAGCCAAAGAGTTCGCCACGTTTCTCTCATTCATTGTCATCTGAGGCAAACGGTGAACAGGGTGGGTGGAGGTGGGGTGGGCGCAGAGGTGTTGGTCGGGGGTGTATTCGTCTTCAGAAGTCACCAGTCACTGCACTACTTCAGTCTCAGGTGGTGTTTAGTGTCTTTCACAGAGAGCAGGGAAAGGCAGAACCCACGCACACACACACCCACAAACTACTTGTGTGTCTGTGTTTGTGTTTCCAGCCCGTCATATCGGACGGATGAAGGCAGGAATTTTGAGCCCGGCTGCCAGCAGCATCATCCAGCCTCTCATCTGTCTGTAATGGAGAGCTTTAGGAGGTGAAGCCTGTTATTAAAGGGTCAGGACGGCCTCAGTCTGAGCCTCCCGGTGCTCGGAGGAAAGTGCAGAGCAGAGTTAGTGGGAGTGTGAGGGTGTGTTCGGAGTGATCGGAGCCTGTGTGAGGAAAAACACTAACACATTACACTGAGCCTGAGGTTCTTCAGCTGCTTGTTGTTGCTGCTGTGACTCTGACACATGCAGTGAATCTGAGCAGCTTTGGTCCTGTTCTCCTTTAAAGAGTCGGCCTAATTTACAAATCACATAAAAAATAAAATGATCCATTGTGTTGGAATAGAGGCAGCAGATCTCTGCACAGACAGATCAGCAGTGCTGAGTGAGCTCGTGCTTTTTTTAGCCACTCTAACAGCACAAAGGTCTGACAGTCCACCATTTTGGTTCAGACTGATCTGGACAGCTGTGATATAATTGCCATGAGTCTGGCTCCCCAGAGGATGAATCCTAATGACTGGTGATCCCCCGACTTTTCATTCAGAGTCATTAGAAGGTTGACATTTTTATTTTTAGAGTTTTGTTTTTTTGTGAAATATCTTGACAACTATTGGATGGATTGTCCTGAACTTTGGTTCAGATGTTCGTGTTCCCCTTAGGATGAACTGTTGGTGGATGTGTACATTATTCTGAATCCATCATCAGGTCACAATATAAATGACCACATACCAGCAAACCTAGTGACATTCCCATCAGCCTCAGCTTTATATGTTTTTTCTAGTAAGCTGACATTAACCTGCTAAACTGAGATGGCGACAGAAAACACCTGGTGAAATCAGCCTCATGCATGTTAATGTGTAGCCACGACCGTGTTCACATTCAGGTCCTTTATTTCACCACGACGGCAACGCGACTAAAACAACACTGGACTTTAACTTCCACGTGTGGCGCCGTTTGTTTTTCTTCACAGCGAGCGTCGCAGAGCTGCGAGGCTCTTCATCTTTCGAGGTCGCTCTTCATCTGATGCGGCGACGGACGGTAAACAGCAATAAGTCACCTCCAAATGTGACGGTGCCCACACTAACATTTGACACGTTTCAAAACGCATTTTTTATTCTTACTGTCTCTCTATCCATCTACCTGTCTGCGGCGTCAGACACTGCAGCCCTGTCGCCCTCAGCTCGTTAACTGCCATCTATCTGTCATTTAGCCTCGGTGGCCTCAGACCACTCAGGTACACAGTGCACCAGCGCTGTCATTACTGCCCCAGTGCTGCCGCCGAAGATTGAATTGAACACTAAATTAGAAAGAAAATAAATAAATAAAACTTCCTGTACTTTTACCAAATGTGCTCTGCAAGCAGAATTTGCAGCTGTACTTGAGCTGGAGGAGCTAAAAGAAGAAGAAGAGTCAACCCGCTGAAAATATGGAGGCACCGGTGTCAGACACGTCACCGCCTCCTCCGCACCACTTCACCTGAAAACTGGATGAAAGAAGTGGAGATAAATATGGAAACTTGGATAAACTTTTTTGCCGACAGAGCGTTTTAGACATTAAAGGGCCAGTTCACCAAAAATTACAACAAACATTTTCTACTTTTAACCTGAGTTTCAGTTTCAGGATCGATATAATGAGCGGTGAGTTCACAGCCAGGCTCTGGCGTGGCAGCCGTCTCTGTCTTCACTGGGTTGTCCACTTATTGAATCTCATTAAATTTATCTGGGTCACAGTCTGATTTCAGATCAGTGGTCAGCTGGTGTTGGACCAGTGTTACACAGTGATGTGTCTTACTCACAAACAGTCTTTGGCCGAGTCCAGTCAGCGTCTCAGTGAGTGAACACATTAACCAACAGACCAGAGTTTCACCGGACATGTAGCTGCAGCTGATATAAAGAGATTTTAACCAGAGAAATTTAACAGTCAAAGGTCACGAGAAGCTGCTAACGTTACCTGGCTGACAGAGGCAGGGAGGATGGAGACGACATCCATCTGTCGTTTCAGTTAGCATCAGATCAGTACCATGTCCCAGTGTGCCATCGTTAGCGTGGCCTAATGGGAGAGCGCCTCTGTTAAAGGTCAAACTTTGTGACTCAAACGTTGCGCCAGGGGTCGAGTTTCAACAACAACTGTTTTCACCTTGTTCTGATATTTAAAACGTGTCATTATTCAGCCGGAGGCTGCTGCTGTAATTAAAAACCAACATTTTAAACTTTTAAAAGGCCATCGCTGCTGAAAGTTGGAGGGATGACGCAACTTGTTCCTGATCAGCCCGAAGGCTGGATGACTCATTCGCAGGCGCTGGCGATCGGTCTCCGGTTAAAATCTGATTTTAGTAAATTTACTGTGATGGAAAATGCTTCTTGTTCCTCAATAAAATATATAGTTTGACAAATCTTTAATGTTAAACTGCTGTATGTTAAAATTTAGCACCATGATAAACATGACATCATACCTGCTGCTGATGTGTGAATCAAATATTCAGCCGTTCACGTGTGTGGCTGCTGTTTGTGCTGCTGTTAAACTGTTTTACACAGAGAGGTGCTTCTGGCATTCAGCCCTGCCTCACTGATATAAATGGGGTAGACAAAATAATAGAAACACTCGTCTGTGTATTGGCTCACAGTCCAACGGTGCCACAAACTGCAGCCGCCAAAACGACCACGAGGTTGAATCAACACCGTTAAAACCTTCATGACGGAGGGTTTATTACAGGACTGAATCTGTGTGTGTGTGTGTGTGTGTTATATAACTAACACATTCAGTGTGACCAGTTTACAGATGAAGTTATTTATGCTTCTGTTTTCACACCTCATTGTTTTGATAGGATCATAATATGTTTTCCTTCACACCACATGGCTTCATTTCCCCTCATATACTCAGGGATCCACCTCTCTCTCTCTCTCTCTCTCTCTCTCTCTCTCTCTCTCTCTCTCTCTTTCTCACACACACACTCTCTCCCTAACCTCAAGTGTGTGATGAACTGTACGATTAAAGGTTAATGGATTTTTACAGCTGTGAGAGTTAGCCTTAATCGTGTCCTAATTAGAGCTCATTCAGTTTTGCTCCTTCAGCGCGTCTCTCGACAATTGGCCTCTCACTTCGCCTGCAGAGCGGCTCTTTTCTCCAGGACCAGAAAGTAGGGCGGCTGGAGTCACGTTGCGGTCAGGTCCTGGCAGAGAGCATATCCCTCCTCCCTGTCAGGACCCGAGCGTCCTGACGGTCTGTCGAGTCGCTCAGCTGGATGTATTAATACACCCAGTAATTGCGGGGATCAGAGGCTATCTGAAGAAACCTGACCAGGGGATGAAAAGAAGGAATTACAACCAGGGTTTGCTGGCTTTACTTTGTTAGGACTGCATTTAAAGTCCTGGGAGCCGTCCTTAGAGAGCTCAGTGCTTGTGGCAACCCAAGAACGTTCTGATGATTTAGGTGTTTTAGGGAGTTTGTAGGGAAGCTAGAAATGAGGAAAGTTCATGGGGTCGTCAGAAAATAAATAATCCTGCAGGGAGCATGAACATGCCCAGAAAATTCCATGGAAACCTGGAAATTAGGCGTGGACATTTGGACCTGATGGCGGCACCACAGAGAAGGACAGAGAGTCACTAAAATAATCAGGATTCATCCGTCTGAGGAACATGAGTAGGTGCAGGAGATCTCATGGCAATCTGTTGGACGGACAGAGCAACAGAGCAATGTTTTTTGTTGTTGTTTTTTTCTTTTTTTAATTAGTCGTGTTTCTCATGTTAAAACCATTAGAAACGCATCACTGGAACGGAAGGACCAACCCGGAGGACTCAGACCTGGTGGTGGGCGATAACTTCACCCCTGTTCCACCTGGACTCCTCCTCCATGTTTGTTAAGCTTCACCTCACAGTGAAACGTGAAACTACATTCTGCTAATTTTTACCACTTCGTACCAACAACACAAGGAACGGAGAGAAAGAGATGAAGAGAGAGGGATGGGTTGAAAGAAGGACAAGAAGATATTAGAGTGAAACCACCACCCGTGGCTGTCTCCAAACTTTCTGTGAGTTCTGCTTCATTTGCTCCACCTTCCCTCCTCCCTCTCCCCTCCTCTCTCCTCCCTCCTCCTCTGACCCTTCAGTGTGTGTGTGTTTGACTGCTGGCGAACTAAAACCAGCGCCGTATAATAACATAACACAAGTGGAATTAATGTTGCAGTAATATAAAAGCACGCAGGGCCCGGTGCAGCCGAGTGTGAGTGTGTGGTCCTGAATAAGTGAAGGAGCTCGCTGAAAGCAGAGCAGCACGGAGAAGTTTCAGCGGATGACTTGACTTTAAGAAGTTTTTTTTTTCCTGACGTGTCTCTTTGAATTAATGATCTGCTGTCGTTTCCCACTCTCTTCACTGCTGGGTTTAACTGGGCCCTTCACAGTGACGGCAGTGGTCGCTCAGAGGCAGAGCTTCTTTAGTAAAAGTCCAACACCATGACAGAACAAACAGAAAATACAAAAACTCAGGATTTGCTGGTTGTAGCTGGTTGAAGTTTGAGGACATCGTTCCGAGCTCTGGTAACTTCTCATGGAAAGTTTTTTTTAATTTATTATTTTGACATTTTTATGCGCGTTGGCGACAGCCGTCACTGGAGGCGTCGCGTTCTTGTGGGTTCCTTCCATCCGTCCGCCTCGTTCTTGTGAACGCGAGACCTCAGGAACATTTTAAGGGAATTTCTTCAAATTTGGCACAAACGTTCATTTGGACTCAAGGATGAACTCAGTAGAATTTGGCAGTCAAAGGTCAAAGTTCAAGGTCACTCACAAAACATGGTGAGAATTCACTCTTCATATATGAGTCTGGACATGGATGTAAACTGTAATGGGACTGGTTGGCAGAATTAGCCAGCTGTTCAGGACTAACTTTAAGGTTTTGCTCCTGGTCTATGATCCACTCACTGGTCTGGTTCCAGTTCTTATATCCAACATGATACCAGTTTATCTACCTGCTGGACCAGTAGACCTAAAGCTTGGAGTGTCCTAGCTGCTGAGACACTGTCTTCCTTTAAAAATAAGATCAAGACATTTTTTAAAATTGAATTTAGCATCTAATCAGTTTCAGATGAGCTTGTAATGAGTTTTGTGATGTGTGCTTATGTGTGCCTGCTGTCAGTCTTCATTTATGGTAGAATCTGTTCTGTCGCTGCGTGATTTGCTTTTGAACTTGTGCTTTATTAGGAAAGTCGACTTTAAACTAATTTGACAACAGTCTCAGACCAGCAGGGTTAAACTTGAGCCGCGTTCGTGATCTCGATGAAACGTTTTGCTGCAGAGAGCCGGGCTGAGGCGAGGGAGGTCTAATGAGTGTGATGGCCTTCGCTGTGTCGCAGCTCTCCCCTTCATTTCCCGTCTCTGAGGCGAAGAGCTCAGGGAACCAAGTCACACATTATGAAGACAAATTCAATGAACTGTAGCTGCTGATAAACGGAGGGGGGGTAGCTGCAGTGGACAGTTTGCCTTTGAATTTATTGGAAGTTCAATTCAATTCAATTCAGTTTTAGGTTTAATGTGTGATCTTGTTTTTTTCCTTTAAATTGCGACTCATTAACTTCATGACCTCATTAAAATAACAACAATACTTAAATACTTATTTAGGAATATCAATATTATAAAACTTATTATGTCATTATAAATAAAAAGATTCCACAGTCTGGAGGAAAAAAACATATATATCCTGTCTCTGATCTTCCATACATCTTTTTTAATTTTTTCATCTATCTTTTTTGTGGCTTAACATAATTTAATATTATGAACATTGTTTATATAAACATAATAATAATAATAACAATAACAATAAAAATAATAAATTCTCACCCTCAATAGCAAAAATAAAACCTTGACTCGTCACATCTGAGGTCTGAAAACCCAGAAAACACAAAGTGCTGTGAGTCTTTTGTTTCCTAAATCCAAACATGTGGTTATTGATAAAAAAAAGCTTTGTGTTGTGATGTATGTTCTGTGTGTGTATCTGAACCTGCAGGGAAAATGTCTGCTCATGAATATTCGACGTTGTTCGCAGCTTTGTCCTCTTTGTACTTTCTGTTCTGTGACTCAGTGACGGTGTGTCATTCAGGATCAAAGCCGACGTGTCCGTCTCGTCTCTGTCCTCCTGGACGTCCACCCGTCTCCCCAGGTCTGAGGAGGCGGGTCGGATACATTACAACTCATTGTGTTTCTCCCGAGGAGCCCGATCCCACTGCGTGTTTGTGTGTGTGTGTGTGTGTGTGTGTGTGTGTGTGTGTGTGTGTGTGTGTGTGATCTCTGTGTGTGTGTGTGTGCGTGTGAGGCTAAGTATTGGATTTATTTCATATTTGGTCGGTGTCTGATCTCGCTCTAATGAGCTACTTTCCCCACAATTAGAGATCATTAACACACACTCAGCTAAAATGGAAACTGATTGAGATATAAACACACACACATTAATGTTCCCGTAAAGCCTCATATCCCACTCTGTGTAATTTGTCTGACTTGTAAACAGCTTTGTTGGAAACGGATCTAATTATCATTGGTGGCAGGTTCGTACAGGGCGCTGCTCTCCTGCAGTGAGAGACAAAGAGAGAGGGATGGGTTGAAAGAAGGACAAGAAGGTATTAGAGTGAAACCACCACCCGTGGATGTCAGCTCCAAAATAAAATAATATTTCATGATTTGCCACGCTGACAGTCCAGGTTCCGGCCCCCGACTCCTCCCCTGATAAACCACAAGCCTTTCTAAATCTGTGCTCTTGTCGGTTCTTGTGTCCTTGTAGACTCTTGCACAACAGAACTGCTTCAGTGGTCATTTGGTTCCTGAAACTGTGTGAACAGATCTGCCCACTTCACAACATAATCCACAGATATAAAGGAACAAACAGAAGCAGCTGTATGGAATAAGATTAGACTTCACTGTGAACGTGCACTGAGTATAAAATGTGTGTGTCTGTTGTGTTGGAGTGTAATCACCTGACCCTGTACGCTGCTGAGCAGCCAGAAATTCTACAGTTAAAGAGGTGATGAGGCTGCACTTCACCGTGAATGAATGAATTATTTTAATTTCGTAGCACATCAGCGGCTCATCCTGCATCAAATTATACGATCTGTTATATTAGTCACATAAATGTTTGGCAAAAGCTTGGCAGGAGAGGAAGGACTGACCGAGACCGATGGTGTCTCACATCCACCGACACGCAAAGTCCAACGTCTCTGCACCGTGGACGCACAGACAAACAAACACACCTGCTGGTCTCAGTGGCTGCAGGTGTTACACACACGCGCTGTTTGCTTTTAGATGCACAGTGAGAAGCAGGGGTTTCTGAGGGGAGCTGTAGTCAGTGATCAGTCATCTGAATTCTTATCAGTGTTCATTTCCATCGTCAGGCCCCGTTTTGGTTCTTTCAGCAGCAGCGCTCAATCTATTTACCCGCTGTCATTTCTTTGTTGACCAGAGTCATGTAGAGAACAGAGGTTAAATGGTCATTTTTGAGCCGCAGTCTGAACAGTGATCACATGATGAATCACATATGAAAGTTAGCTGCTGCTCACAGCTGTGCTTCTGTGCTGAGAGTTATAGAGAGTGGCTTTGCTTCCTTCACTGTATCTTTCTGTGATAAAGTCCTGCAGGTCGGGACTGAACTCTTCACTGTGCTCCTCAGAAATGTATTTAATGGTCTGTGAGAGACGTGGACATTCAGCAGGACAAAGCCGAGAGACAGTGCCACTACCTGCCTGCAGCTGACATTAGAACCACACATCTGATGAGCTTCAGTGCTTTTCCATTGTTGTTTGGTTCCCAAATTGACCTTTATTATTTTCTATTCTATGAAGAATGTTTTGACATAGAAGTAAAGACAACGCTGTCTCCAAAATATTGTGGGGTCACTGTAAGTTCACTGTGTACTCCCAGGTACTTTTAAAGTCTGAGAGGAAAAGTACAGACACATTTTTACAGATTGACTGTTTGAAAGTTTTGTTCCAGCTCAGGAGCTGTTACAGGAGCATTTCAGCAGATTTAATTCATACTCTCTTTAAAATAGCTGCTGTTCTGTAAAGTTTATCAGGTGTGGCCTCTTTATTCTGTGATTATCTTCTTTTATTAGGAGAAAACAGACAGATTTACTGTATTTACACTGAGTGGAAGTGACGACAGATTCGAGGATCCTGCTCGTATTTAACTGCACTGTCTGAGATTACAGCTGTGAGGCATCACAGGAAAACATTATATTTGTGTGTCTTAGTGTAAATGATGGTGTGTCTCTCTCACAGGTCTGAACACAAAGCCTGGACTCGGGACAGAGGACATTTACTTCACCATTTATCCGTCAGTCGCTCTGTGCTGAACGTCTCAGGCAGGTATGTTGACTTTCCTCTTTCCTCGAGGGTTTTCAGTTGTTTTGACAGAAAAGATAAATGATGATGCACAAAACTTCAGAGTCGGTCGCACACACTCAAGGTGACACTGTTGACAGAAGAAGATGAGCTCAGGAAAGCACACATGACTCGGGTAAACTGACTGGGCTGGCCCTCTCTCTCCTTCACACGTGTCAGTGCCATGTTTTCCTGTGACAGCAGCGAACATAAAGAGAAGAGTCATCATGTCAACATGCTTCAGCTCTCTTTAAATAAAACAGGCACAGTCTCTAACATTAAAGACACACTCAGGTCCTCTGGTTGTGTTTTGATGCATGTGTTGTCCATGTTAGGACATACCTGTCACGGGTTCTGGCACGGCCAATCACAAGGACAATCCTTGGACCTTGGACGTGGACTGATTTTGGAGCTGTGGTTTCCGAGGCATCTGGTTTCTCTGAAGACATGAGATATTTGGCCTTGTTTTTCGATTCGCGTGTTGTTATTATGCCTGAGTCTGTGGAAAAGTGCTTTGTGATCCAGCTGTCGGACGCAGAGTCCGGGGTTGTATCTTCTTTCTTGTCTGAAAATAAACACGAAGCTCGGTATGTGCTGTGGACGCTTTGATGGTCTGTGATTGACGCGTGTCCTTCTCCTCAGCACGTGTCCTTCCTGCTGATTCTGCTTCAGACTTTCCAAACTTTCTCTGGGTTTATGAGCAGTGTGTGTTTCTGTTGCTGAGACGCCTGCTACTCAGGTCAGAAGTTGTTGTAATTTGTTGTTTAGTCACTGCCGAGCTTTGCTGTTCACGCCGCTGCTTCAGCTTTGTTCCTGTCAGCATGACAAATCACTCAGCTGATTTCAGACCAGCGTTTCTCCAGTGGGACACGAGTCATTTAGGTAACAAATTGGCCTGATTACTTTCCAGATTGCTGCTGAAGTGACTCTCAGTCATGTCGCGTCCGAGACGACGGCAGGAGCATTTTAATAACGCCACCTCAGCGTCGGAAAACTCCACCGCACTTCAGTCTCTCACGTTCCTTCCTTTCTCCTCCTTTCTTTCCCCCTTCCTGTTGCTGTTCACCTGTGTGCAGGTGTACTGGGAGAACTGGTGTGGCTGTAAAGGCAAACTATTCATGGCTTTATTTTTGAAAACGTCCTCACTTTACTTTTAGCATCTGAAACTTTTTCTCAGTGTTGTGTATAAAGTAAACATGAAGCAGACAACAGTTCATTTCTTCTACATCTCTGTATTTCCTGTTTGGATAAATCTCCTTATTTGAGCGTTGACGGTCGTCCCGATGAAGAGGTCAGAGGTCGCTGTCGATTAGTCATTGTCGTGGTTTTCAGCCCACGTCAGCCTGTTGGCGTGTCTGAATGTGCCGACTGTTCCATGGCCATCTTGGACTCTCAGTGTGGGGACGTCCTCAGAGACACAGACAAACAACAGCTGCTGCTCTGAGTCATAATTTCTATGTCAAATATATTAACACCTTTTATCAGTGTAGACATTTATTTAAGGATTTAATGTGTGCTGTCTAATTGGCTGTTTCTCTGTTTGCTTGTTAGCAGAGTCTGACTCTCTAACGGCTCTTTGCTGTCAGCAGAACTGGAAACTAATTTACCATGAACCTGCTGAACTGAGCTCAGGTCAGTGGGTTTCTCATCTGTGCTGCTCAGGGAAAACATAGAAGATCTTTTCATCAGATACGATAATTTATCACATTAATGTAAAGAAAATCTGCTGCGATGTCTGCAGTCTGTTTTTTGTCACTGTTGTTTCTAAATAAATCACTCTTAGAGTTTATTTACATTTATTCAGCGAGCCAAACTTTTTATTTTTGTTCAGATCAAGAAACCAAAAGTGCAGATGTTTGTCCTCACAGCTCTGTACATGGTTTTGACAGATTTCCAGAAGAATCTTTCATCTTTCGGAAATAAATAGACCTGTGGGAAAGAAAGTTATAATCCAAACATCCATCAGTTTACAGACCGACTTCCTTCTTCAGGTGTGACCTGCTGTCACAACAGTTTTCCTGTTCTGTGAGGGATTCTTACTGACATGTCAGGTGTGTTCACTTTCAGGTGCACTGAACTCCAGATAGGTTCGGATTATCAGGAGATAATGTTGTTAAAAACATGACTAACTGGTTTTTTCTCTAAGTTCCCACATGTTAGATATTGCTGTACCGGGAAGAATAACATAAAAATAGGACCCAGGTTGTAAAACAGAAATATTCGGACAATATTTAAACCGTACAGCCAAGTCATACTGGTGGTTAAGTTATGCATTTTATTCTGAAGGAATCTGAGGCATCATGTGATGGATGCTAGCCGAAGGTCGATAAAACCTGTTTTCCAGTTCATTCTTATTTAAACTACAGACAGGTAGCCACAAAATATCAGGTGAACCAACACTGTGGGAGGCAATACAGACACCACTGGCTGCTGTTTGATTATCAGCTGAGAGTTTCAGAGTCAGACCTGCTGCCTGCACTGCTGAACTGGGCTTCCCTGCTCATGGTGCCGTGGAACAGGCTGCAGATGGAGCACAGCCGACGATCCCTCTGTTTTCAAAAATGAGATCACATCAAGGAAATTAAGTCATTAGGTTGTGGTATGTTTAAAATACTGTGGGAGATAATTAGCTAATATTCACTCTTCATGTGTTTTGGGCAGAACAGCTGTTGAACCAGTCTCTGACAAGTGAAGCTTAAATGTTTCCAATGAAAATGGACTGAGATCCATGCGATCCATCAGATTCCAGCACACGGTCGTACAGAAGGAGCAGCCAGCTGCTGGTGTTAATCTGAATGATCAGTGTGAGTTAGAGCTGTGAAGACAATAAAACAAAAAATAAAAAATAAAATAAAAGTTTTATACATGCAGCTCATCCATGTGTCTGTGTTTGCTTATGCTAGGATGTTAGCTCGCTGCTAAACTGCTGTGACTGCTGCTCCTCTTCTTAGGGTGTATTTTCAGTTACAGTACAACTTCAGGTGCGTCACTACCTTCCTCTGTACTCGAGGAGGACAGACGCTGATCCACACAGAACCAAAGACGGGTTGTGACAAGGGACAGAGACACAGTTATGTGACTAAAATCTCATCTGGTCTTAATCCAGATAAAAGACAAGTGTAAATGGGGTCGACAGAAAACTTAAAGTTTGGTTAAAGTTAGCGAAACAGTCTCTTTCTCCCAGTTACAATCTTGCAAAATTATTAAACAGGTAAATACCTGAAGCACCCACACCTGTGCTCACAGGGAAACATCAGGTCAGTAGAGTCGTTAAAACTTTATTATGAATGTTGTCATATGAAATTCTGATGAACAGAGACATGAGTTAATCCTGTCCGAGTGTTTTTGTGTGGTTTGTGTAAATGTGTAAACGCCATATTTAACCGCTTACGCTGCTCCGTTAATTAGATTTGTCCTGCGTTGTTGTATCTGTGTGAAGCTGTTTACTGACCCCGCAGGGCAGAGCATTAACGACCCAACGCTCCTTCATCAGCCGACACACTTAAAGCTCAATTTGTTCTCATTATAATCAGCAGAAAACACTGTCAAAACTCATTTTCTGTGCAGCGCGTTCAGCCAGCGCTCTTTGCTGACCCTGGTATTTTCTGTGCTGTGGGTGGCGAGGCGATACACTGTGCCGAGCTCTGATTAAAAATGCATCTCGAGACGTGACAAAGCCATCTAAAACCTGCCGGCCTTCAGTAGATACAGTCCTGTGTCGCCCCAGGCTGCTCAAACTGGCAACCGTTTGCCGGAGGAGAGAGCCAGATTTCCTCAGCTGGCTCATACAAACGCACAGGCGTCTCATCAGGCTGCTGTCTCAGCCTCCGACGTGTCAGAAAAGCTTTATTTTCCTTATATCTGCACTGTTCAGCTGCAGGAAAAGTCCAACCGAGTTAGTGTGCTTTGTGGGACAGACTGATTCATTCCTGTTTCTGGTGTGTTCAGGTTTGGTGGTGTCACACAGTGTCAGCACACACACACGCACACACGCACGCACACACACACACACGAAGGTAACCGCGGGCTGTGGCGTGCTGCAGATCTGTCTGTATTTTAAAAAGAGCAAATATTGGTCCACAGCAAGTCAGGACTGTTTACTCATCTTGTCGTCTTCAATTCAGAGACGCAGGCGGCAGCTGAAAGGTTTCTTATCGAAGCATTGTCCTTAACCCAGATACATCTCGACTGATTCTCGTCTGGCAAGCTTCTCACAGTGAAGAAGAGGTGAAGAGACGGTTCTTCATCTTTGGCTGGACCACAACAGCAGGACCAGTCCTATAAACACCAGTGTCTGTCACTGACTGGCTGTGATGAATTTACTGCATCGGTCAACGGGCTGAGCGTCCACGCTGGTTATGATCTAGCCTGGTTTGGACAGTGGACAGTGGCTCCAAAAGACGCTTTTATCCAAAGTGACTAACAAGTGAGGGACAACACTGAAGCTGTTAGGGTGCTGGAGGTGCTCTCAGAGGAGATGGGACACTGCTCTGATGAGATCTGGTAGCTTGTTCCACCAACTGGGAACCACAGACAAGAACAGTGTGGACTGGGGTTGCTGTGTGTGCAGGGACGGTGAAATGTCAGATGACGTTTCATGGCCGGGAAGGAGCACGAGCCTGAATGACTGAGTTCAAGTGGACGGCTGCAGACTCAGAAGTCGCTCTGTTGGCAAACATTAGTGATCTGGATTTGATCGGGGCGGCCATGGGCAACCAGCGGAGGTCAGCGAGCAGCAGAGTGACATGTGACCTGTGAGAGAAGCAGAGATGCTGCCACATTCTGGGGCATCTACAGGGCGATACAGCAATAATTATATCAAGTGTGTCATTCATCAGTGGTGTTGAATGTATGCAAACAGATAAACATCAGCACATCATCATCAGGTTTTCTTTTATCTTTAAAATATTATGGAATATATTTTGTTCATCAGACAAAATAATGTGGGATGTGCACGTACACAGTGTGTTGCCCAAAGCTGTTGCATTGCGGCAGAATTTGAGCCAAGCTTAAGGGTTTTCCTGGATCACCCTGTGTTTTTTTCCAGAGCCATCTGTGTTGGCGCCGTTGTTCAGATCCTCACTGGAAGAAAAGCTTTTTTAAAATGTGAGTTCTGTGTGTGTGTGTGTGTGTGTGTTTTTCTGGACGCACAAATACAGTTTTCTTTAAGATCCACGTTGTTTGTTTTAACACAGGGAAGGAACTCCACAGAGCTGAAAGCAAACTGAACATCCCTGTGTGCAGTGACAGTCCAAAGACAGTTCAGTCAAAAGCACAGTAAAGCAGTAAAGCTTTTAGTATCAGTCCGTCAGAATCAAGGAACGAGAATTTCCTGAGCCGCCGTTTTGCACCAAAATCCATCAGACAGGAACAAATCCGTCACAGGAAACACAGACCGATTTCCACCCTGTCAGCAGGTGCAGTAAACCTTCCAGCTGAAAGCAACAAGTTCAGACCCTTTCAAGCCTCCAGTCTGTTGAATGCTCTTCAGGAAAATGCAGAGAATCAATAATTTAAACTTGACGCGGCCGGGTTGAGAGAAAGTTCTTCCACCAAAAACACTAAATCACAGCCCTTCATCTCACAGCGACTCCTGGATCCATCAAACATCATAAAATGATGATGTACCATATCCTGTGTGTGGTCTGGAGGGGATTCAGCTTTCAGCCCGTAGGCTTTTATCACTGCAGTGCCACCGTCTCTGCCAGGAACTGCTCGCTCACTTTGGATTTCAGAAATCTTTCCAGTCTCCAGCCTCCAACAGATTATACACTTAAAGGGGATCATCACTACAATTAAAAATTAATGTTGCTCCGGTGTTGGATGCCAGTGTTCTGAATATTGATGAATATGAACAACTCTCCCAGATCCAGATCAGACAGAAGGTGATTCCATTACTAACATTTTCAGTCGAAATCTAAAAAAGCTTCAGGCTCTCTCACAGTTCTGAGCACTGGACGTGGTCACTGCCTGTTTCCACCGGATTGTTGTTGAGGCTCTAATGATACGATAGCAAATATACCATGTAAGGTTTGGGTGTCCAAAACCACGATGCGTCCCGGTCAGTCCTGTCTCATGTCAACTTTCTGCTGCAGTTGCTCATTAATTTGCATTAAACACACTGAACCAAACAGCACAAGTGTTAGATGAAAGGCCGTTTCAGAGCAAACCTTTGAAAACATCTTTGACAGATGCAGAACTCCTGTTAGTAATCAGAGATGTCTCTTGTCTCTTTCTTCTCTTCTGAAGGACGTTTTTCTGCTCAGACGTCTCAAAATAACAGTTATTGTGTCCTCAGACTTCTGCTGCCTCAGGGTTTTCAGGCTCCATCAGTATTCTGCTTTTCTCTTCCTCCTTGATTTAAAATATAACTCGTGTTTTTGATTATTCCAAACAAAAGTGTATTTTTCCATCTCTGGCTAACCTTCCTGCTCATTATCAGCAGCACGCTGTCTCATACTTATCAGCTTCCTGTCAGTGAGACTCAGGATGTCTCGTATACATTTTAATCAAAACTTTGTGAACTGGACACAGACAGTTTCGAGTTTCAGAGACCTGGTTGGACCTGGTGGTTCACCTTGGACCAGCATTCATGATGAATTGAATGATCGTATTGACATGAATGTGATGTCAGCGCCTGTATTCAGCTGTCATCTCACAGAAAACCCCAGAGGGAGCTCATTTGAAGTGTTTCTCCTTCATGCTGATGTGATAATAACGGCACAGTCACATTCAGAGCTCTCTCTCACTATTTTCAGACAGTTGATGGAGCCTTGTCCCAGAAAACTGACACTGTCGTTGGACACACTGGGATTTTTTGTCCTCTGTGTGCAGCGTTTGGTATTTAGTGAGCGTGATGAGTGGGACTGATGAAACAGTGGTGTTTCAGAGTTCGACCTGCTCAGACCAGCTCACCACAGGCTCTTTCTAACGGCTGAGGCAGCTTTCACGTTGGGGAGCACCAGCTCTTCTCGTGGATGACGACAATCAGACTGAAACACTCTCCGTCAGTGAAAACAGATGGTTGTTCACTGTAACTGTGGCTGTGGCTTCAGTAACAGACAAAGAACAGTTGGTATGCTTCGTGATGAAGAGCTGATCCTCATCGCCACCCAGCAGGTGTTCAGACTGTAGGATCAGTTCATCTTTGTATGAATGCAGGGAGCTGGGCGTGGACGTGTCGCTTCAGGTGCTGATGAGACAATGATCCAGTTGGCTTCAGATGTTGTTGCTGTACAACTAATTACATGCTTCCATAGCAACAGCAGTTTGATTGACACACTGTTAAATCCGCCATTTTTTCAGATCTGTGACAGTATTTTTCCCCAGATGCCTCTAAGTTTTGTGATTTGTTAATTGGACCATGTTTGTGTTCACTCATTCACCACTCACTCACTCACTGGAGCACTGGAGACTGTAGATGTAGTTAGGGATCAGTTTATTAACCAAACCAACTGTTGTACTTACAGAAATGGAATGGTGGCCTGGTGGTACAGTAAAGTTGCTAAATGTCTTGTTTTTGTGTAACTGTTTGAATCAAACTGTTTGACTGTATTTTTGTGATCTCTCCTGATCAGCTGTGTCTGATTCTCTGTCGTCCACGTCTCTGATCCTGCCTGTGATCCTGTGGAAGCTGCAGACACTCGTATGTTGCCTCTGTTAAACATGGAGCTTCAGCCATTACTTTAAAAGGCAAAACAACAACCAGGTCGGAGTCTCTGGTGTAGTATCAGGGACGAGGATCCACACTTGGCAGTCTGCCCACGAACAATTATGATTGCTGGGATGCAATACTGAGCCGGAGGGACTGCTACTGGAAATTAAACCTGAGGTCTTTGGGGACACTGGACTATTTTAAGACCAGACTAACATACCTTAGCTTGTTCCAGCAGTCCTATATCTCTCTTTCAAACTAATGTACCATCTTCTGCAGTCAGCAGTTTATTAAAGGTGTTTCACATTTTCTGGTGGTGACTTTGCACCTTCTGCACGAGGCAGAAATGCTTCCTGAGAAACATCAGCCTGGATCAGGTGCATTTGATTCGCCTGTTGCAGTGTTTCAGACCAGACTGTGAGCAGCCTCTGCAGAGTCTGCGCCCAAACATTTCCCCCGTTTCTCATCGACTCTGCAGTCCATGTTATTTGACCTTTGTCTTCATTTTTTTCAGGACACGTGGTTTCCCATTAGCAGGATACGGCAAGCCTCCAACTTGGCATCAAAGCTCATTCTCTCTGACACAGTTGTTCTAAAGGGGGGCATCGGCAGGCTAATTGGAGCTCTGCTATTTTAAACTAAGACAGCCAGTGCTAGTTTTGGCCTTTCATCATAAGCAGGATCTAATGTCAGCTGATGAAAGAGTCTGTCACTGTCTCGATGCAGAGGACGGATACATCTCAGGACGAGGCAGAGAAGACCTGGGTCCTGTGAGGACTGTGGTGGGTCAGGACCTGCTGGTGCGTTGCTCCGTGTTGGGCGTGTCCAAAAAAATGAATGACACCAGTTCTGCCCCAAACTGGAAGTGACTGATACAAACAGGAATAATTTGCCTTTTTACATCCTGGGTTTTATTAACTCACCGGTTTCCCCCTGCTCCCAGTCTCTGTGCTAGACATGCTCTGGTCGTGTCTCTGTACCGGACACACAGATGTGATTGATACCTGTCAGCTGACTCTGAGTACGATGACATGTTTCCCAAAATGCCTGACTGTTCCTAAATGGCGTCAGGATTACTTTCTGCAGAGTCACTCAGGAATCAAGGCTCCTCGGGCTGATCCGTCCAATCACCGTTATTCTGACAGCTGATGTCAGATCAGACTCTAATGATAGATGCCTCAAACACAGTGACTCACCGCTCTGTAACCCCACAGTCTCCTTGGACTGTGTGTGTGTGTGTTTATATAATGTTCTCTATGGGCCTAGTAAGCAGTGCAAAGGTGTGTGTAAAACAGGGAAGTGAGGAAATTGGATAAATGAAGATCCCTTTGTTCCAGCCAGCTCTGTCTTCCTGTCATTACTCTCACACAAGCTAATTAAATTAGTGTGTGCTATCAGGCCTGTGGAGGACTCACTCTGACCTTTGACCACAGCCAAGGTCAAATAAGTTTGTCACGAAGCGAATTATGAAGCGAATGCAGGCAAGTTTTCCACATTTTCCCCGTTATTTGCCCTCCAGTGTTTCCTTCCCTCTGAGAGAGGAACTTATTCGAACTCTCCTCGATGAATTTGGAGAAGAATGTAGAGCTGCTCATGATGACTGTAAAGTCTGTAACACGGGAGCACTTGAAATGTTGGAGCGGCTGGCTTGACCGCAGTTCTTCCACTTCGTAGCCAGAAAGCAACAACTTCCGTTGTGAGGCTTTTGCGTCTGCGTGGCCTTTCTCAGCCACCGTAACGATCCAGTTACACAGACCACATGTGGAGGTGGCCTGGCTGGCTTTTTGAGACTCTAGTGACGACGACAATGTGCAGAGTCACGAGAGCGATAAGGGTAACCCCGCCTCTCCACTGGCTCTCACTACCCTCTTATAAGCTTGAAGTGTGATTGGTTCAGTTTTGGATTCATGCAGTTCACATGCTCATGAATCTCTAATGTAGAAAACAGTGAGGTAACGTTAGCAGCTCCTCATTTCCAGCCGGTGCTGACTGTTAAATTTGCCTGCAGCTAATTAATGCTCCTTGTGTAACGTGTCCGGTGAAACTCTGGTCTGTTGGTGAACGTGTTCACTCTCTGAGACGCCGAACTGGACTCTGCCAGAGACTGTTTATGAGTGAAGACGCGTCACTCTGTAGCATCTCTGTACGACCTGTGACCTGTTTTTGTAGTTGAGCTGTCTGATGGTCCAACAACAGCTGATCACAGATCTGAACTGAATCTGTGACCTGTGCTTATTTATAACTTCACTTACTTGGAAATGATGAAAGATGAAGCTCGTGAGAATTAATCAGGGGTTTGAAAAGGATTCGGGTTTGAGAAGTGGATTTGATGCTGGATTCTGATTCGATAAAACTCTCACACTCAACCCGACCTTCTTACAGCCGAGGTAACATTCGCCCAGTTAAAAGCTGGTTGATCTAACTTGATTTAACTTCTGTATATTCTTCGGTAACTCTTTGTTTCTTTGGTGCTCTCAGGCTTTTGGCTTTCAGCTGCTCCTTCACCTCCTCTTCCTCCACTGTCATGTCTCAGTGAGGCCTGTTTCATCTTTGTACCACTTTTCTTTTTGTAACCAACATATTCGTCCGTCTCTCTCTCTCTCTCTCTCTCTCTGGTGGAGGAGTGAAGCACTGTTTCCCCTCTGGGAGCTGAGGCCCTTTAGAGAGAGAGAGACTTCCCCTACAGCTGAGCTAATAAGACATGCCATCATAATGCTGCAGCTGTGTGACTCTGTGTGTGTGTGTGTGTGTGTGTGTGTGTGTGTGTGCGTACCTCTGTGAAAGCTCCATGTGACCTTAGCGAGCTGTGCTTTTATATCTCATCCCTGCGTGTCTGCGGCGGCCCGGCTCCTTCTCCCTCCTCTGAGGCCGTTTCCTTCGCTGCAGCCAGACTAAACGGCGCTTCAGAGGAGGATAAACCACATTTCACTCATTAGAGCCCCGGATAAGATAAATTCCCCAGCCCGGAGTGTGTTTGTGTGTGCATGTGTGAGCTCGCCCTCTCTAAGATGGACGCCTGCGAGGAGCTGCATCACCAAAGCCCAATTTGACACAAATCCACAGAGCTTTGCATCAAAGCCAAAGCCATTTCCAAGAAGTCTCCCCTTCAAAGTCTTCCTGAATGGGAAGGCAGCTCCGGGGTTTTCACAGTCGGCCTCGGCAGCAGAGGGGACGGAGGCTCGCATCAGCCCGGGCCCTCCCCTCAGCGACGACGACGAACGTCACAGGGCTGAATCATCTGCTCATCGTCTTTTGGCCCCCACCATGTAATCAGCAGAACCTAATTGCTGCTCATTATTTCCAGAGAGAGAAATGGAAAGAGCAAAGGACTGAAAACAGCGTTTCCCAGCAGGTGGTTTAATGTAGTGTGAGTGGAGGTGAGGGGGAGGTGGGGGTTTGCTCCTGTGTTTGTGTTTGCGTTCTTTCTTAGCGGTCACTGCGGCTCTGCACAGCGCTGAAGCACAGGACGTAACTCGATGGAGATTAATGATGCAGCGTCTCGCTCCTCGTTATATTGAGTTTGCAGCGGTCGGTTGTTGTTTATTTAAACGGCTCAGTTTTCTCATTATGGAGGAAAAAACAGGTGTTAATCAAATTGTGGGTGTTTGTAATTAAATGAGAGCCGCTGCTAATAAGCTGTGACTGTGGCTGGTATATGCAGCCCGTTTATGGAAGGCTCTTTAATGTAATGAAAAGCATCTTTGTGTTTCAGGACACTGAAGTCTATTTTTGCGTGATTAAGTGTGACAGCGTTTTGATATTTAGCAGAAACACCAGAGGCTGTTACCTGAGAGAAATGTTTTTACCCACATTTTATCGGGGTGTTATGATTTTACTGAATCTACCCAGAAAACGCTGCAGACTCAGGACAGAAACATCCAGGACTGCTCCCTCAGTTCAGCTGTATGTGTCTCTCGTGAGTCCAATTTACAGGCCGGAGACATTTACAGCATCACGACCCGAGAAAGTGTGAGCGAGCCCGTCTTTTATTTATTTATATCTGTCTTAATAAGCATGGCGTATTATTAAAATGCTAATATGGCCCTTAGTGAGGAGGAAAACTGCTAATTATTACGGTGACCCTCTCAATTTTCATCTCGCAGCTCTGTCAGGTTGACATTTCCATTTGTACACAGGAAATATGTAAATTGAAAGAGAAGGGAGTCAGGAAATGAAGTGAGGATCGCTGCTCTCCCCAGAGGATGAACCGCTCCAGCTGTAAATTACTGGCTGATGCTCCAACATCGTTGTTAATGTAAAGTGAAATGATACTAAACACGAACACATGATGTCAGACTGTGCATCTTCTGTACACACAAGGATCCAGAATTTGACAGAGGCAGCGTCGTTGTACGACAGTATCGTACGTAAAACACAAAACCTGAACTTGATCTTCAGAAATACTGGATTTCAGCTCTGAGACCAAAGTTGTTTTGGTGCTAATTTAATGGATCTTCTGTTTAAAACTGGGAGGAGGCATCATCCTCTTTTCGTAGAAGTGCCATCAACAGCTGTGATGTAATTACTCAGTTTCAAATCGTAATCCATTAAAGTAATCACATTACTGTCACGGGTTAGAAGTAATAAGCTCCTGCTCAGCTCAGATGCAGTGACACGTACCTGAGCTTCAGATGCTTCATCCTCCAATAAAAAAAACCAAACCAGTGGAATGGGCAGAGTCTGGGACTGGTCCTGGATAAACTGGGAAACTGGCCCATGACTTCTGATGATTGACACGTCCTCTTGAACACAAGCACAGACTGAAAACGATCTGATGTCTGTCCAGCTCAGCCTGTCTCTCAAATTTAAATTTAAATGTGCTTTATTGGCACAACAAGACAGATTATCCGACCATGTGGAAGAATCTAACCAACGGCCATAAACATGAATCAGACTTTACCAAATATTTTAACAGTGAAACTACAACAGCAACTCACATCTGTCCACAGTCATTCAGAGAAAGATTTAAACCCTGGAAATATGAATAAGGTCCTTCAGAGTGGAGACATTCACACCGTCTCTTCTCTGATTGTCTTTCATTCACTCTTTCTTTTCTCTCCTCCTCTGACTCTGACTCTGACTCACCAACCTTGACTTTTTGACTGTTTTCACACCGAGATCTTTTTAAGCAGCAGCCGTCTGTCCAGTCTCTCAGGCCAGAGCCGATTTACAGGTGCTCGGACGCGCATTGTAATCAGGACTGTGGCGTCAGGAGGTAATTCATTAAAAACCACCCAGAGTGGAAACGAGGAGCCAGAAAACAGAAGAAAAATGACAAGACTGAGGAGGCGAGTCCTAGAAACACAGCGACAGGAGGAGGACCGTGGATATTTTCAAGGACTTCTTTCCTTTCTTCGGTGCTGTTTCTGTTTTCGAGTGTAGATACTTGTGTTTAGTCTCATAACATCAAACATCGCATGCACAGATTTGAAAGCACTTGCTGGAATGACAGCTGTAATGAAGCTCACTCTGTCTCGTCCACTGCAGTTGTGAGGTCAGTGTGGCTCCATGGCAACCGTCCATTGAAATCAGTGCTTCACAACAGATGTAATTTAACAATCAAGAGTTTCCACTCTGAATGAGGACTGCCAACCGAGAGAGAGTCAGAGAAAAATAAAGAAAGTGAAGTGGAAGTGCCCGGCAGCTGGAAACCCACTGCTGTGCCCAGTGAAACAGGGCTCGGTGTTTATTACTGTTTATTAACTGCTGGGGAAAGAAAAAGCACAGCAGAGATTTTCACTGCTCTTACAGGAACAATTCAACATTCAGAAGTACGTTTACACTCTGGGTGAAATTTAGCTGAGGTGCTGTCGTCTCTTTCAGGATTCATGGTGAGAACTTTGCTGATCCTCTGTCTCCATTCGTCTCATCTTTCTCTCATTATCACCCAAAAACATGATGCACTGAGTCATGTGATGTGTGCCGCCATGTTTTCTGTATTCTTCCTGTTCCACCATCTGCAGAGTCCTGCCCCCATGACCACAATCGTTCTCTAACCTTAAAGAAGTTCTCCACTGATTTATCACAGCGCTTCTGTGACGACATTTTTAAAAAAGATCAGAGTCTCAGGACACGAGATTCTTTTCTGCAAATCATTTATTTCTACTTTCATTTATTACACAAGCAAATTCCATTTGGGTGATAATAATCAAATACATTGATACTGCATCAGAGAGGACGTTCCTGCTCATCAGAGGGATCGTGGTCCGAATCTCTCCAGACCCTCGACCTGGGTGAGCAGGTGCAGACGAGCTGCCATCAGATTCAAAGCAGAGGACGTACATAAATGAAAATAGTTCTTTTGAACAGTCTGCTCTAGTGTTCAGATGAGCGTCCTGCAGCGTCCATCCTGCAGACCTGCAGACCTGAGCGAGCTCCAGGCAGCCCTGCAGGATTGATGAGAATCACGATAGCTTCCTCTCCTCCATCTATTTGTCCTCATCCGTCCTCGGCGGTGGCTGACGACGCTTCATTAAAAAGAGCTTTTCTCAGAGGATGAAAGGCTGCAGCACAGGGAGGAGGATGATCCACATGTAGAGATCAGGTCGGTCCACAGATGTCCTCTCCGTCCCTCTGCACACTCTCAGCTCTGTTGTCTGGACTCTTCAAAGTGTGTGAGGTTTCTCTCCTGTTGCACAGGTGAGGGATTTCTGCCAGTGAGGCTTCAGTGATCTGACAGTTCACATTAAATCAGTCTGAGGTTGTGTGTGTGTGTGTGTGTGTGTGTGTGTGTGTGTGTGTGTGTGTACAGTCTGCTGTTCACCCAACCTTGTGATTCTTTCTGTGTGAGAATCCAGCAGCTGATTTCATCAGATAGAATCTGCCTGTGGTAAATAAACGGATGAATGAGTGTCCTGCGTGTTCCCGCTGACCTGGTTCATCACTCGCTGACTCTTCCAGGGCGACTCACTCACAGTCATTACTGAAGACACACAACGGATCAAAGTCCGGTTTGATTTGCACTAGTTATACAGTTTTACAGAGTATTTGATAAGACTAAATACTCTGCCCGTTCAGAGATCAGTTTTCAGCCTGCTCAGGGAAACAGGCTCCTCCTCTCAGTTTTCAAACCAACCAGGTGCTCCACTGCAGAAACCACAGGATCTGTCCTCAGTCCTCAGGAGCTCCAGCATGGAGCAGAGCAATGCTGCTGAAATCTGAATAAAGATGCAGCTGATGTCTCTGAATCTGATCAGACACAAACAGGCAGAGCTTTCAGAAAATTCACTGTTCCTTCGATTCTTTGTGTTTCCGTAGTTCTTGATTTCACAGATTCCTGTCAATCTTTCCTTCTCCTCCTCCGTGCATTTGATGATACCTGTGTCCTTCATGGAGACAGAAGCCACAGAAAAACTCAGATTTTGATCTTTAATACATCAAGTCGACGTTGTCAGGGTGAAAAGGAAGAAAAGGGAATCACTGCAGAGCTTGTTACTGTGCTGCAAGCTTTCTTTGCTGTCACACATTTGTTAGCTTCCTCAGATTTTTCCTCTTTCTTTCTCCTTGTCAAGGTGAACATGCAACAGCCAGTGCTCGTTCCAGCCTTTTACTCAGGAGGTCACTGCTTTGGAAAAGTGTTGACTGTGACAGAGGAGAAGCCGTAGAAACCTGGAGTCTGGTGAGTTCACACTCGTCTTTGTTTTTGGTGTTTTTTTTTTCTCATGCCTGCTTCAGCGGCTCGATGGTTGTTTACCAGAAAAAAATACGTCATGGGCTCATTTTAATATATATTAAAATGAGACATATGGATCCTGAGGATTCTGTGGTTGGAGATGAGTTATGTTTCCCACTGCAGGCGTCTATTTTCAGAAATAATCTGTAGTAATGAAAAACATCAACATCTAAAACATTCTGCGCTGATCGTTCCACGAAATCCTGAACATACGCGTGGATTACATCTGTTCGCCAGTTATTTTAAAACTGGCGATGACCACGTGATCTCGCTTCAGGAGGTTAGCAGCGACAACGTTTGCATGCAAAGAAATTCACTTCTGATCTGGAGTGTTTGAGGAGTGTGGAAAGAGATTAGAGCCTCACAGACCCTGTTTGGATTTGAAATGCTGAAACTGCTCTGATGAACCGAAGGAAAGCACGAGCTTCCACGTAACTCTCTGCTGGATTAACTGCTGCTGTGAGACAAGGACACATTAACCAGTCATTATCTTCAACATAAAAATATAGAAATATCTTTGTTAATTCCAAAGAAAAAAGAAAGTGGTTATTCAGGAACAGTGAGAAAGACTTCAGAAATGTCTCTGGTGTTTTTGCTCTGATGTTTCTGATTCATCTGTGATGTCCTGTGATATCACACATGCAGAGACATGAGTCTTTTCTTTTTTTTTTTAGTATTCTACAAATTATGATTTTGACCTGATGATGGCACAAGAGTTACTGAAGTCGTAAGGATTCATCTTCTGGGACTATAAACATCGGTACAAACTTTTATGCTGATGCATTAAATAGTTAATCTTAAGAAAACAAGTAATTTCAGTCTGGACACTGTCTCCAGAGCCATTTTCCTCTGAGCATCACGAATATCCATGGAACATTTTGTTGGTATGTGGCCTGTAGTGTTTCTCAGAAATACCTTTTTTTGTTCTTTATTCCATCCTGTTCCTCTCTTCACAAAATGGAGGCAGAGCTTAGAGAGAACCCGTCTGTCCAGCATATCTGCTGCTTCATCTTCCCACAATCCCATTTGGCGATGAATTATTAAAGTGACCAGTACTTTGGGCAAGAAACAGAATGAATTTTGGACTTTTTAGGAGACCACTTTTCTTTCAAGCCTACACACACACACACACACACAGAGGGTTTACAAATGTGTTGTGTAGCGGAGCGCTCATGCAGAAGGTTGTATTGGTCGACCTCGTCCTCGTCCCGTCCTTCTGTCCACCCTCTGGTTCACTAAGCCGAGCCAAGCAGGGGCTGGTACACTTACATAAGCCAACACATAGCACTCAGTACCCATTTTAAACCCCACCTTCCTGCCCTCTCCCTTTTAGTTTTACCGCTGCCTGGGTGCCTCTCAGAAGCCCCAGCCTTCGCCCATCGTTATGTTTTATATGCTGCAGAGCTGAACTGAAGTGTGCTCGGGTCCTGGAGGTGCAGTAAGCAGCGTCTTTGTCCTGCACAGAAAGATCAAAATGGGCCACATGAGAAAAGAGAAGAAGAAGAGATGTAGCTGTGTGGTTCACACTGCTCTGGCTTTACTGGCTCCAGCCCTGCGGTCGCCATGGAGACAGATGTTTCAGGTTGTTCTGAATGGTCACTGCTTGTTAAACGCTGAGGTGTCAGTTGAAACGAGGCTTTGAAAACACCTTGTAAACCGTCACGTGTTCGGCCGTTATCGATCAGGGCGATCAATCACACCGGGCTGACACCGATCAGTCGAATGCTCCGAGATATTTAAGAAACAGCGGTGGAAGGTGGAACGTTTGCCTGTCTCTGTCAGATCTCTGTAACAGCTGGCAG
This sequence comes from Toxotes chatareus, assembly GCA_016801885.1. Lineage (NCBI taxonomy): Eukaryota > Metazoa > Chordata > Actinopteri > Toxotidae > Toxotes > Toxotes chatareus. Next base: position 25,114,280 of record CM028884.1, on the reverse strand, counting down.
CTGGAATTAGGCTCTGCTCAGGGACCAGAGGTCAGAAGTGTGAGAGTGTGTGGGCTTCTGAACACACCCCGAAACATGAGGCTGGTGAAGCAGAAAAAGAAAACCTCATCACAAACACAACAAAAGTTTCAGCTGTGAAACTGCGTTTTAAACTCTCTTTAAACCCTCCGTGTTCATTCAGTCCAGATTTGACAGTCTTGTCTACGTGTCGTGGTTTTTTTCCAGGAAACGGAGCTGATGAACACTCGGAGTTCGTTAACCCTGAGACGTGGGAAACTCTTTCTTTCAGCCCCAGAAACAGAGATCACTTTATCTGTGAGTCAGTTACTGCTCCTGCAGAGCCCGAGGCAGCTGATGGAGCCTGTGGACACTGAAGTGCATTTAATTCTCACAGCCTTACGTCAGGAGAAGCTCTGCCTGGACGTGCTGTTATTTGTCCTTCTGCAGCGTTTTTCCTTCGCATTCCTCCGTTTATCTGAACAAAGTTCTTTTTGAGCGTCACACACTGGATGTGCTCTCAGATCAGAGCATGTTCACAACATACAGCCTCTAATTACTCTCAAGATCACACGTGATGCAGCACAATCCTGAAAAGGCGTGTGACATTAGTGTGGTGTGTGTGAGGTTGTGTTTTTATTTTTCACCTTCAGCTGCTGCCAGCTGTGTTTTTGTTCCACTGAGTGGATCTAAAATTGCATTCGGCCACAAACCCTCCACTTCTTCATGTGTCATGTAAACAGAAATCAAAGTGTGGTAGATGTTAAAGGAATGGAATGTGCATAATGTGACTCAGCTGCTGCTTCTCTCCCATGTAGATTTCCTCTCCTTTGCCGCTGCAGCTGAAAGTATGTTTGTGCTCCTCGTGTGAGAGCATAAGAATTTCTGATGTCGCCGGAGTAAAGAGAGAAGACCTTTTCTTCTTGGTTGCCATGGTGAATCGTAGTATCAGAGCTGCATCGATGACGGCTTAAGTCAAGCATGAACATACTCAGATCTGATTGAACTGAATCTGATCAGCTGGTCTGGATCTGAAAACTCTGACTTCCTCATGTCAGGATTCAGGTTTAGGTCCAGAGTTTGTTAAACCTGCTTCCTGGAACAGGCTCCAGGTCAGCTATGGTCTTGTTCTTGTTCTTGGTATCACAGGTGGTGGTGGGGGGGGAGGGGTCCAGAGATTCAGCTGAACTTTCCCACACCACATCCCTGGTGAATCCCAGTAACTTCTGATCATAACCTGGTCACTGCACACAGAAAACCTGGCATCTGTTCCAGCAGGATGCTGATTAGAAAATGATCATAGTGGAATAAAAACAGACTCTGATGCATTGTGCTCATAGATACGTCAGCGGGAAAATGATGGCGTCACATGGTCTTCCGTTGTTTCCTGTCTCAGTCACAGCAGCTGTCATCGCACAGCTGATGGCTGGTCAGACTCCGGGCGGCCGGCGGCCACGGAGGGTTCATGTTGGCGTTTGCCTCGGCCGCTCTCTGTGACTGAAAACTCTTTGATGAAGGCTGATGACAGACTCGGAGGGAAGAATTGATTTTGGCAGCCGGTGACCCGGGAAGCGACCGGCTGGCTCGGTTACACCTGAGTTCACTTCACTGTCCTCGGTTTTCTGTGAAACGTTTTGCATGTTACCGCAGAAGATCACAACTAAATTAATCATTTTGAAAAGAATAAAGCAATCAACACCACTCTGAGAGGCTTTTTACCTCGATGGGTGCATGGACTCAGTGTGCTCAGTCTCACTTCCCACTGCATGCACTTCCTGTCAGTGTGGATTAGTGCTGCGCTGCTGCACTGGCCCCGGAGAGGAACTGTTTGGATAATTCAAGCTTCAGTGTGTCTTCTGATTTGTGGCGGAGACGATGTGACAGCAGGAGACGTGAGACACACGTCTGGTGTTAAAGTACATATACACAGTTTACCTGTTCACTGCCACGGGACATGACTGTGGACACTGAGGAATTCCTCAGAGGCAGCGGGACAGATCTAAACTCTCAAAGGATCCGTGTGAATGAGCAAGGTTAAACATCTGTAGCTGCGCTCGTGATGCTTCACATTTTACACGTCAGGCTCCTGTAAACTGTCAGATCACTGCATCAAGTTCAGCATGAGATTCTCTAATAAACTTTATAATATCAGTAATCAGAGGACAGAGGCCGGTGTGGACGTGACATCATGGGTTTGGTTCTCTGTTCTGGGTTATTTCCAGTAGTTACGATAGCTTTGATATGACACGAACGTAGCCATCGGTGTAAGAACCTGCAGCCAATCACAGCTGGAAACAGGCCTTCCACCCTTCCTCCTGCCATTGTCGGACCAGGTCCTGGTACTTGGTGACCTTCCTCTCCGAGGCCTGAGGCTGTCAGATGGATCAGAGTAATACGACGATGTGGAGCCTCAGGTCCCACTTTGTCCGGGCTCCTTGTGATCCAGCTTCCATGACCCTTGACCTTCGCCCTTCCTTCTGTCTTCAGGTTTTCTCAATTTGTCCCTTGAACATTTGAAGACTGAATATTCAGTTTGCAATAATAATAAACAAAGAATAGCTGCAAACCAAACCCTCACATTCGATCACCAGTAACTGACTAATCTATCTGACTGACTGACTAACGAATTGTTTTAGCTCTGGTTGAGATGAGGCGTGTTCAGGTTGACGTCTCACCGTCTTTTTCTGCAAATCAAACTTCCAGTGAGACTGAGACCAGTTTTGACAAATGTCGTATTTCTAAATCATACATATGTAAATGTCCCTGTGGGTGGTCTCATCACGGAGCCCTCAGGTGTCCTCCAATACAACACTACCTACAGCTTCCTGCCGTCATTTGTGTAACCTCAGGGCCTCTTCAGATCCAGATGAAGAGCTCTGTGCGTGTCGGATCTTTGACAGGTGGAGGACACACTCGGAGTGAGATAACAGCTGTCCTCCGAGGGTCTGCAGGAGAGCCTGGAGAGCAGGGCCAAATATAAACAACCAGAGCAGAATGAAGATGTGCGTTCACTTCTTATTAGAGTGTAGAGCGGTGAGAACGAAGCCGGAGACAGGACAGGAGGAGTCGAGGGATGGCATTAATGAGTGAGCGATCAGAGCAGCACAGGAGATGACAAGGGGCACTTCACACCGAGAGACGAGATTAAAGTCGGCGTACGGGTTTCTAATGATGGAGACGGTGGTTCATGTGAAAAGGACAACCTGAAACTGATGAATAAGATGCTGTGCAAAGACTTTTCCACTTCCAGAAGGGATGAGAGGAAGTGGAATAATCAGTCCCATGAGGACATTTGAGATGATTTTATTTTATTCAAGGACTGACAAAGAAAACTGCAGAAAAAATAAGAGAAAAAGTTCTAAATAAATAATAAATAAATGATTTTTATTTTCTTATTTATTTTTTAAAGTAAAGTGTTACAATAAAAGATGAATTCATAAAATTGAGAGTAGAGTTAAAATCAAAAATCTCTTTTTCAGTTTAACAAAACGCTCCGGTCGTTTTAATTAGCAAATAATTTACAGTTTAATTAACATGAAATGCAGCGTGATCTAATGGAAACTTAGAAGAGAAGGTTCATGATTAGATTTAAACCTGCTGCGTAAATAACGAGAGCGACGGAGAACAGTGACATCAGAGAGGTCCGAGTGTGTGTGTGTGTGTGTGTGTGTGTGTGTGTGTGTGTGTGTGTGTGAGTCTTATTAATACCCTTTTATTCTCCCTCTCAGATAAGACTCTCTCCTCAGTGAGCTCCATAAATTGTGTTTCTCCACTCACAGAGAGGATGGCTGAGCTGTGAATGAAGCACTGAACTTCGATAACACGTTTCCTGTCCTGATTATTGTTTCCTTCCTTCGGCGGAAAGGTGAGGTTGAAAGGTTCGGGAGAAGATTTCATTTTCTCTGTAGATATTCATGGAAAAATAATGAGACATCTTTGTGCGTTTGGGCTTTCATTAATAAACCAGCGGCCTGCCGCTCGGCGGGGGAGCCCCGGAGAACAGGAACTCGATTCGATCTTTGAGCTGGAGTAGCACTGTATTCTCTCCACACGGCCGTGCGGCCGGGGTTAACGTGGAAGTGTTATACAGATTATTTGTTTGACCTCAAACTGCCATTATTCGTCCAATGTGCTGCATTTTAACAGCAGCTCTTTGTTCTGCGTCGCCTGACACCTGCTGCTTATCTGCTTAGCTCCACGTTAAAATAGAGTACAGGTGGAATCACACCAGCCGTGCACATGACACAGTGATTAAAGCCATTGTTTTCTCAAGTGGCTTTTTGTTTGAACTGTGAATGAGTGATCCTCCCCACTGGAAACATTACATTATGGTCGATTCCAGCATCATCAGCGTGAGCCCTGATGTTCCCCATAATTCCCCATAGACCCCCCCCCCACATGTTGTGTTGGTGCTTGACTGATGCTACATCACATCTGAATTAGAGAAATGCTGAAATGCAGCATTTTTTACTGCTGCCTCGTTAAATCAAATGGAAATATTCTGTATGTTTTTGTACTCGACGGCTTTTTGTGGTGCGAGGGGAGGAAACGCTGTCTTATCCAGCTCCGTCAGACGGGACTTTTTAACGGGAACATACATCCCCCTTATCAGCGAACATCACAGACCGAGGCTGCAGAGCCCCCGTGCCCACCAGCTGAGTCACTTTACATTCAGCCTGTTTGCTCCAAGCGATTTCACTGCTGTCTGTGGAAATCAGAAAAACTGAAGGCCTGAAATCCAGCATCCCCCTGAACATCGACAATAAATGACACCAGAGACAAAGTGCAAAGAGAGATCTGGGATAAATAAACCTCCAAACTCCCAACACACTGGCCTCCATCATCACGGACACACACGCTCCTTTTCCTCCTCTCGTGCAACACTTCCACAAACATTTGCTTCTTTTCACTCTTCTTTTGTTTTGGCTTGTTCTTGTTTTGTGCTGATGATTCTCTGGAAACTTCAATGTTCAGAGCTCACGTGTGATGAATCCACTGCTCATTCAGACAGAACTTGCTGTTCTTCCTTCGCAGCACTTGAATCCAGTCACTTCCTTCCACTTCAGAGTTCACAGACCAAAACAATCCAGATCTAATCTCACAGTCCTACCTCCGGCTTAAGCTGCTGCCCTGCTGGTGTTTACTGGAGCCCTAATGAACTCTGTGTTTACTGGATTATCGTCCATGTTTGAATTGGAAGTACTTCCCTGACTGAAGAGCTACTCAACCACCTTTAACAGTTTTCTACAGATGCCCTCAAAGTCCAAACATGAACTTTTGGGAATGCGATGCTGTGTTTTGGGAACAACATCTGAATAATGTGGCAACAAGATCTGTATCTCGTGGGAAGAAAATGCAGTCGCAGCAAACAGTCAACAATAAATGAATAAGGATTGAAACAGCCTGCAGACTGCTCTGATAACATTAACTCTTTTATTTTCACCTTTGAATTTTATAGAGAAGTTTTATACACACTTGACAAAAGCATGTAAATGATTTCATACATAATGATTCCTCTTACAAAGCACTTATGTAATTTGTTCTTCTAGATGAAAAAAATAGCATCATTTTTTTTTCACTCTTTCATTCTGCTCCCACTTCTCACATGTCAGACTGAACAAAGCAGGAAGTGAAGGGAGAAAGATATTTCAACAAAGACATAAACCAGAAATAAATCTGTCTCGTATGAAATCAAGCTTCCACAGGCGGAGAGGCAGCGGCTGAAGAGCCTGCAGAGAGCGACAGCTCAGAATCCATCAGCACAATCCTCCACGAGGACTGGACCCCCAGACCAGGACCCAGGACTGAGGACCGAGGACAGAGGACTGAACATGGGGTTTAAGCTAACCCGACTGTAACCTGAAATCACACACCTCTAACAAGCCTGAAAACAGGTTTTCAAATCTCGTGTTGATTTTAGATTTCTTTGGCTTTTCATCTTCTTTGCTGTTACACAGTAAATGACTGTATTCAGCTGTTAATGAGAGTCAGTGGCTCCACACTGTGTGGACACAATGTGAGTTATTCCATTCAGATCTTCAACAAAGGCAGCAAGAAGGTCGGTCTGTAGCTGGTCTGTGCCTGCTCGTCCTGAGGCCTGTGCCCGCTCACAGCTCGCCGCTACACTTCGGACGTACCAGCATATCAGCAGCTGATCGCAGTTCTCGTGTGGGTCGTTTGGGAAGGAGGCGGTTTGTCATTTCGTTTGGACGACGTGTTGAAAGCAGAACTTCACACTTCACATGTGAAAGGTCGGACCTGTCTCCAATAAACTAAATGTGTTGGAGGCGATTTTCACTTGATAATTGGTTCCTCTTTTCTTAGAAAACAGTTCACTCATAGAAGCTTTTGGGGATAAAAGGCAACGTTATTTTTATTTTTTTTCAGTAATATTGGCTTTTTGGTGAAAAGTCTGTGACTGTGGTGATCCGGTCGCCCCGGACTCTAATTAATCACCCTAAAAGCGTTGCAGGGACAAAGTGCGCCATTTGACTAATTGATCAAAAACCCAGAGTGTGGGAGTCGGTGGCAGATCCTGTGGGGCTGTGAGTAAAAACATCAGGTAATTAAAACATTAGAACTCTAAGTTAAGTGGAGGACAACACACAGTCAGATACACTCTGACAGCTGTGAGGAGTCCAGTGCTTTCAGCTGAGATCTCTGTGTAATTCAAAGGAAGCAGAGCTTGTACTTGGACCTTTGCGAGTGTTTGAGGCTACGTGGTTCCATTAATTGCCTCAACCCACAAAACTTAATCACACTATTTATTAGCAGTGTTTCCACTCACTGTTATATTTAATATGAAACGATGAATAACTTGAACTATGAGTTGTTCAGTCCTCAGGCTTCGAATGAGCTTTTTCTGTTCTTGTGCGTGGCCTGCGAGGCAGAAAGGGCACCATTATTCCAGGAAAATCAATCTTCTTAACTTGCTCTCAGTGACCTTTTCCTTTTTAATGATTAATTCTCATTGGAGTTGAGTAAAGCTGTGGAAGAAGGAGTCTACAGTCACACTAGCTGCTCTGCAAGGCCGCAGTCCTCGTTCTGAGGAAACCAAACTGTGATTGATAAAAGTGTAATAAAAACTGTCCAAAGTCTGTTTGTGATCCCTGGCAGTCCTAATGATGTAACTGGTAGGAGGGCGGTTTCAGAGCAAAGGTGGCCTCCATACATCAGCAGAGTTTATCATGGGCTGATCATGAGAAATGTCAGCCTCATGGAGGAGCCAGGGGTCACGAATGTCCCTGAGCTGACTGCCTCGAAGCTTCACTACAGTCACTTATAATTCGAAGGATTTAAACTTTACGCTACATTTCAAGGAGTCTTTGCGTTTCAGTTACTGAGGAATTGAGAGAGAAGAATATTTTCCATCAACAGATCAATGTCCGAACTCTAATGTAAAACCAGATCAATCAAGTGCAAAGTTTCAGGCTTAAAATCTGCTCAAAGAACAAAGGAAACTTTTCTTCAGGAATATTTACATGAGGAATTTTAACAGTTCCATTGATTAGACAGTAAAGCTTGTGTTAAATTAACTTACAGGCAGATCAATCAGCTTTGACACGGCTTCCTGTAGAGTCTGTGCAGCAGAAAAGGATTTTCACATTTACCGATCTCAGACCAACTCAACGCGATGATCAATGGAGGTGGATGAATTATAAGTGAGGAGTAATTTCACACTCCACTTCCACTTCGTCCTGGTGGTTACCTCTTGTCACGTGACGTGGAGGAAGCGAGGGAGCTGCTGCAGACTGAACACACTGCATTTCCTGTCATTAAAGGGAGACTCCCCCCATTTATCAAAATAAAACAGGAACATTTTACTTTGGTTTGATAAAGTCTTGATTTCACAAACATCCTGTCCTTCATCGCTTCACGATTCATTTTACATTTGTCAAAAAAAAAAAAAAAAGCAGTTGAAATTGAAAATTACTTTAAAAGTCTGAGTGGACTGACTATGGACACGCGTGCCCTTTTCCATTCATACCATCCCCAGGCCTGGAAAACACTTTTTAAAATGTCAAGCTGTTTCCATGACATTTACATTTACATTTACTGATTTGACAGATGCTTTTATCCAAAGGGACTTACAAAAGAGGGACGACACTGAAGCTTCGGTACAGTAGGAGACCTTCGAGTAAGCATGAAGAGCTGAATCTGTTCCATAAGACAAAGTGCAGGAGCTCAGGTAAAGACGTGCACAGGTGGTGTGAGTTAGGGTGTTAGAGGTGTTAGAGGAGCAGACAGACGCTGCTCTGATTCTCAGCCTGTCGCCTGTTTGTAGACCCAGCTCACAAAGTTTCCTTAGAAACCTAAAAACTTTTTCTAATCTCCGATTCCAAAATATCTCATGTTCATGTTCAAGACATCTATTATTTATCATATGTGTTGATACACCATCATACAACGCTCCCACGCTTTCAGCCAATCGCATGCTGCAGAGCTGGATTAGCTTAGTCTGCTGCAAACTGTCAAACAACACTGAAGAAAAGAGATGTTGCATCTGTGAGATTTTAGATTGGTTTTTCAAAATAAAAGCCCCCCGAAAAATAATCATGTCCCTGTACATAGCATATCTAGCTACCACATGTAGAGACTATGTCATGATACTGTAATTGAAGCGAGTGACAGGGTTACTCGTGTTGTATGTTAGCTTGTAGCCTGCGTGTTGCTGACGTTCTGCTGCACTGTGGCTCTGTTATCTAAACTCTGCTGTTTTAACCACATTTTTCTATTTTTCCTGTTTAATACAGAAGATAAGATGAAATGAATTTTACTGTGTTCTTATGGTCCCGTAGAATCTGGGATTATCTTGCCATTATGTGCCTTTTGAGCGTCTGCCTCTGTCTTCCTGCTGCGTCGTCCTGTGTGATTATCAGACCTCAGTGCAGAGTCACCGGCAGCTGCTTTGGATCAGTGCTGGTTGAATTTCTGCTGAATGAATAAAGTCCTGGGACAAAGCACATGTTTGTGTTGCACAGGCTCCTCCAGCCGTCGCACCATCCTCCGTCCTCTCCCTCACAGTGTCTCTGTGACTGGCCTGAGCAGAGGAGTGAGAAGACAACTTTGATGTTCATTGAAGCACTCCACTTCAAAGTTCTGCGCTGAAGGATTAACCGAGGAAGGAGATTACTGTAATTGGGGACTGTAGAGGTGGAACAAAAGGTTCCTCACTTTGTCAGGGAGGTGGATGTTGTACAGCGAAGGCAAACACACTTGCAGAGTCAGAGCGGAGGACGCTAAAGGGAAAATTCACTCTTACACACTTTAACCCAGCTATTAAAAAAAAAGAAAGAGCCACTTTTCTTTTGCATGAGTTTATTCAGGATGACCACTCTTTATGTACAGAGACTGACAGAGACACAGACACTGTGCAGCAGCTGGAGAACACTGTGTGCTGTTTATTTGTCCATGATAAACGGATAAATGGCTCAGTGGTTAGCTCTGTGTTTGGGCTCAAACCAGACTCAGTCAGCCTAGATGGAGTTTGCATGTTCTCCATGAACTAATTCCTAATGAAAACATCTCCTGACGTCTTAAACCAGGAAGAAATCTGTCCAGCAGCTGAACCTGATGGATGGAAAACCCTGAAACCCTGTGTGTGTGTGTGTGTGCTGTATTTTTTTTTTTTTTTACCTGAATAACAAGGCACTGTCAGAGCAGCTTTTCCTGTAAACAGTCCTTTTTCTCCGCTGACACGAGGTGAACATTCAGTGTGGCATTCATTAACTTAACTTAATCACTGCTGCTGTGAAAGACGAGGAGGAGGCTGTGAAACCTCATGGTAACATCACAGCAGCGATGCGTTGGAGCGTGTTTAGGAATAACTGAATTATCTGCTCATTACCGCTCTTTTTTTGAGACGCTCTCCCTGTTTGTGCAGCAAACTATTAAAGTGGCAAATAGGTAACGATTTCTAATTGTCGGACTCGCTGTAGAGATTATGGACTGAGTTAGTGGATGAATCCCTAAGTGATTTTGTTCTGCCTGGCTTCTTCCCAATGGACTGTTCATCTGTAAATATCCACACGATGAGACCCAGAGCCAGGTACGCTGATGCAGAGCAGAGAAGCTGATTCAGTAAACCCAGTGCTGCAGACCACACACATCCCTGGAACACTCCACATTATTGATCCTGTACTGAATTCAAAGTTGAGGATGTTGTTCCGGTTGTTCTGGAAAATAATGAGGCGACGATCAGGTTCTTCAGAGCCGAGGGGAAAAGTCCACAGCTCAGTTTCTGTACTTCAGTACTTCCTGTGTGTACAGCACATATCGTTTGCATGAAGTAATGTTGCACCCAGTTTCAGTATCCTTCTGCCTGATTTGAAAATTATAAGACAATCTGTTTGCAGAGTGTGAGACGAGGGGAACGGTGATTCTGAGTCAGCCTCTCACTGAAGAGATGGAGTCAGCAGCCGACTCCTCTGATGAACCACCTTCTCCTGTCACTTACTCAAACTGGGAGAGAAGCGTGATAAAGTTTTCTTCTAATCTCCTCTGATGCTCAGTGAAGGTCGTGGGGAGGTTGTGTTTTTATTGCAGAAGTTTTTCCATCATGTTTTGGTTGTTTTGTTTTCTTCTCACGTCCTGCAGGTGAGAGCAGGTGAGAGCAGGTGCCATCGTGGACAGTCGGCTGTAGGGTGCGCGCCGTGCAGCCGAAACTAGCCAGACCACCTTCTGTCTGTCAGAACAGCCGGCTTTATATTCTGTAATGCGACACTTCCACTGAGGTCGCTGCTCCAGTGAAGAAGTGTTAAGCTCATTTTAAGCCATTTAAGCTTTTATCTTATGAATCATTTGCTGAGGTGATTCATAAAAATCTAAAAACTCAGATCCAGTGCAGACGCGTCAGAGAGCTGCTCCTTAAAGCTTCAGTTTGAAATCAGTCCTCTCAGCTGTCACAGGTGAGCGGTGTAATGACAGTGTTAGAGAGATGTGTCCGAGGGCGGCTGATCTCTGAGGTGTGACAGTAACACAGTCTGAACACCCACAGGCTTCAGAGGAATCACTTAGTGAAGCTGTTTTCACCCTGGCCTGTGATCTTGACGTGTGTGTGTGTGTGTGTGTGTGTGTGTGTGTGTTTCTGCTTAAGGCATCTGAGTAGTGTAGAGTGAGATTTCCCTTCAAGCCTATTTGAGATTCATAGCTTTAGAATTGGACTCTAAAGTGCAGGGCGGCCACTTTTTAAAAGCAGGCACAGATTCAGGCGCCTGTCTGGCCCTTATCCTCCAGAGACCCACTTAAAAGTTTGGGCTTTTCAAAGTTTGGCATCTAAAATCAGCCACAACAACAACTGGTGAACGTGAGGAAGAGACAGTGTCTTAGTTAGAGACGTCTGTGTGTTACCTGAGAACCATCCCGAGCAGAGAGGAAGCTAAATATCTCTGTGCTGTCTCTGTCCTCGGGAACATTAGACCTGCACTTAATTAAAAGCCAAGCCTCCCAACTCTCTGCTGAGCTGTTGTTTCTTGTGTTTTGTGGCTTCCTTTGTAAAACGTTCACACACAGGGAACAGGTGAGAGACTGAAACTCCACCTGTTAACAACACAAAGTCCTAATGTGGTAAACAGCCCTCCTGTTCTGTTTCAGGGACAGTGATTGGTTAGCTGCCTCTGTCTGCAATGCAACTCAGAAGAGAGAAGCCTGGACAAGGTGCTGTGCAGTGAGTCAAACCATCAGAGCCTCATCAGGTAAAGCTGTCATTCATCTGTTGTTGTTTTTTTTCTAATGTTGGTCCGTGACTTTTGACACTTTGACTTCACGGAAACTGTCCTGCAAAGAAGAACAACAGAATCATTTGTTTCAGCTCCTTCATGTTCACGTAGGAATCTGGACTTTTGCCAGGTGAGGTTAACACAGAGTCTGAGGTGGATCCACAGTGTCAGCAACACGCTGGACTTTAACTCAGTGGGCTGCTGTTTGTCTCCCATTTATCTGAACCATGCCCAGGATCGTTCTCTAAATCTGCATCAGGCAGTAAGATTCAAGATTCAAAGGGTTTATTGTCATTTGCACAGTAAGGAAACAGGTTTCCCTGTACAATGAAATTCTTACTTTGCTCTTCACCCAGAGTGCCATACGAAATGTAATAAGAATCTGGACCGAGATGTTTCTCTTCACCGAGTCGTTTTTAAGTGGATTCGTTTTTCAGTGATTTGAAGCAGTGAAGGCTCAGAGAGCTGAGTTTGCCCTGACAACAGTCGCGTCAGATCAGATTCTGTTTGTTTCTGTCTTCTGTTGACTTCAGACTTGTTGGGTCTACAGTGAGTTTGAGCCACAGACCAGGTGAGTCCATGTGAGTCTCCCTGGTTCTTTTGAAAGTGGGATGGAAACATCATTTGCTAGTTATCAGCTAGTGCGAAATAAAAGAGAGAATCGCGAAGTACGATGGCAGCTCTTGCAAAGATGAGAGTGCAGCAGTGTGAACATGTCAGTGGTGGTGGACAGTCCCTACGTGGCCGTAGGGGACACTGTTTTTGTCCAGCATTGTTTTTTTTTCTTAGTTTTTTTTAATTCCTTGGCAAAACCCCGCAGTACGAAATAAATTTCTGATGCCTCTGATGTTTGATGAGCAGAGTGTTTTTCACCAGCTGATAGTGGAGCTGCAGAATTATTCTAGATCTACTTCACCATGATGAGGACGACAGTTTGCAGGGTTCCTGGTGTTACATACACACAAACAGAACAGTTCATTGTTAGAGACGTCACAGAAAATCCTGTAAAACCATGAATGATGGTCAACAGCTCGGAGCTGGAATGTGAAAGTTATTTATTGATGTCTGATTTTTCTGACACGATGATGGACCTGGCCGTAACTGTGTAACGTGCCATGTACGTCTGAGTGTGAAACCTCTCCTCTAATGCACCGCTCTGGTTCTCTGCAGCCTGAACCATGTAGATCATCATTCACCACAACCCTTCATGACAAGGAGCACTGAGCTGAAATCAGTTTGAGAACTGAAAGCCCCCTTCTGGTCTGATGTTTGGTGAAATGTTATTGGTGTTATTGGAGGCACTTTATTCTGGGCTTCAGTCAGATTCATTTTCTTCCTGCTCTGGTCTCTCTCTCTCTCTCTGCTGATGGATCTTGTGCTCCCTCACAGAGACTGATAAACTTGCCCACAGAACCTGTGCAAGTTGCAGGCGATGCACTTATTACGTGCATCTTCATGTAAAACGGTGAGACTCCCATCTCTGCTCAGGTTTTTATTTTTCTCCTTCTCTTATGCAGCCACTCTTCAGTTGCCGTGTCTCAGACCCTAAAACTAATTCTGAACAGCTAATGGTTTGTAACGTTGGCAGCCTGGCTCTAATTTAACTGATTGAAATCTTAAATGTAAAATAGTAAAGCTGAGAGCAGTCTCAGCGCGGACTGCTATTATTCACAACAGATGGAAAATGAGTTATTGATTTTGAAAATGACGTCCGATGTTCTCTGAGGAAAGTTCAGTTGGAGTGAGCGCGGGGGTCAGGAGAAGGTCAGCGAGCCCAGCTGAGAGGAAGCAGCAGCTGAGCCTCGACTCTCCGATGCATCGTCCGTCCAGAATGATCCATGTGTGCAGATCAACAACACCAGGTTTTCACTATGAAGTGACGAGGCACCGTTGAATGAGTTTTATTACTCTATTATTAGAACCTGCTCTGTGAGTGGATTATACTACACATGCTCTGTGTGTAGTTAGGCTGAGTCAATATTCAGAGGAGCAGGGATCAGTGAAATTAAATCTGCCAAATAACAAGTAACTATAAATGTACTGGAGCAGAAGAATGAAGTGGCAAATATTTACTCTTCACTCTGATCTGAGATTCTGTGACGTTTCATCTCTGGGTTCTAAAAACACTGGATCCTACACGTCCTTTAATCCAGACACACTGTCGTCCATAAAGCTGGAATAAAATCTATTTTACCTCTTCTCATGAACTGATTGTGACAATGTGATTTATTCTTGATAGATAACGTGTATATCTCGTGATTACTGATGTGTATAAATAGGAATAAAAAGAAGAATGTGTCTGAAAACTAAATTGTTCCAACTTCATGGGCAACAGTGTAGATGCTGTTTTTACATGGACGGGACCCCACCTTTACAGATGTCCCTGCGGGACGCCCAGACTGAGAGCCTGTAACGGGTGTTGCGACATACAGCCTTGTCTGTGAAACCTGTGTCTGACACTCTCCTCCAGAGCCACAGAGACTCTGTACACCTGTTTCCACACACGCTGTTTTAAAGAGTTTCCTTTTAACAGTTTAAAAGTCAGCGCTTTGTTCAGATTTACTCAGCTTTGAAATCGTATCTTAATTTTGAAAAGAAAATGAAGAGTGCTGATTTTGAAAGAGTCAGCTGTGCGTTTGTTTGTTTGTCTCAGATGGAGTTTTATTTTTCGCCCTCGACAGCATCTTTTAATATTCGAAATCTCTCCCAAATATTTTCCACTTCTCAAACGCATGTTAGCGTGTTTTTGTGTGTGTGTGCGATACGCAGTTGTCTGTTGTGAGCCTTTGCGTTGCTGGTGTGTGTGCATGTTGTGATGGGGAAGGCTGGTGAAGAGCAGGCCAGCCGTTAAAAGCCTGCCTGATTACAGCCTCTCTCTGATGGCAGCAGGATCTTCAGGCTCCATTAGATTCACAGATGCACTCGAACAGCGAGCTGAACAGCCTTCACCTCAGAGCCCTTTTTAACAACGCTTCCTGCCAAACTGTTCTACTTGATGGCCTCGCAAGTGAACGGAGGAAGGCGGACGCGTTCACCACAGCAACGTTTGGAGGGAACGCGTGGAAACGACTCACACCAGGACTTTTCTCTCTCGCCGGGCGTCAGAGTCGAAAAGCAGGAAACATTCTGTGTAACCGTTTTTAACGAACCCACAGCAAGTCGTTTTTTTTTTTTTAAATAACCCTTTGCTGTTTTTCCTGACAGCTGATTTCAGCTTCGAAGGAGCAGGTTACAAATCTCTTTCTTAAAATCACACAATTTATAGATGAATTCATTTACTGACACACGGAGAAGAAACTCACAACTTTAGCAAAGCCAGCCTGAAACACATACAACTGTGTGTGTGTTTCAGTGTGGGTATTTATCACAGTTGTTAATGATCTTTTATCTTTTATTTAAAAACAAAAGTCAGATTAATCAATAATATGAATAACCCTTAGCTGCAGCCCCTGTTATTTCTAAATGAGTTCATTGCTTTTACTCTTTCCACCTTCAGCCGTGGGTTTCCCCTCTGACCTCCACTGGCTCTGTCAGAATAATATGAAAGAACAGGATGCAGTGGCTCATCATGAATACATCAGACTGATGAGTTTCAGACTGTGTGTGTGGTAATGACAGAGCAGGTGAATCCAGACTCAGCTTACAGGCTCATTCATCACCTGACAGCAATAAAACAAAAAAAAAAAAAAAAAAAAAGAACAAAAACGATTTAATTACAATCCAAAGTGATGTTCAAGTTTGTACCAAAGAACAAAACTGTCTCAGCAGGACTGTAACCGTGGCAACCGCTGTAGCTGCTAGCATCCATCAGCTGTAACCATGGAGTCACTTCTGTTCATCCTCTAACCAGAAATGAAAAGTTTCTCTCTCTTCTTAACAGAACGACTGAATGTTCTTCAGTGTGTGGAAAGAAAATGAAGGAAACAGTGAATTATTTTACTGTGACCTTCCTCCTTCTCCTCACACTCCGAGCGGAGCCTTTTCATTGGCTGCTGTCCTCCATCCTGCTGAGTGACAGCACCACTGATTTATTCCTCTTTGCTGAGTCCAGGCTCTAATGGCCTGTTGCTACAATGAACATCTCAAGTCTAAAAATGTGAACGCTGCTCTTCTTATTGATGAGTTGTGTTTATGAGTGGTGGCAGACTGTTAGCTGCAAAAAAAACAAACTCAGAGTGGAGAAAGAGAGGTGAACAGAGGCAGGAGAGTCTCTAACACACGGTCACCGATGCAGCGAGCAGCTTTTGTAGCAGGTTTTCCAGAGATTCCAGAGTCGTCGTGTTTAAGAGATTGTTTTATTCAGTATGGAAGACAAAACTGCTGACCTTTAAGGACTAGCTTGACATGAGTTTGATACCACTCTCATGTGCCTCATGAAACAGAAGGCAGTTATCTTAGCTTAGCATAAAGACTGGAAGCAAGGACAAACAGTTAGCCTGTCCGTCCACAGGTGAAAACCTCTAAAACGTGCTTAGAAAAACTCCTTCATTTTTCATTTTGCATTTTTCCAAAACTTGATGCAGCCGTCCGAGCCACAGTGTCCGACAGGTGCGGAGCGGAGGGGGTTTCTGTAGCCGTTCGACCACCGCCGCTGTAAATCAGCCCCTGGTTAGAAGGCTGAAGCTGGAACCACGTGGAGTTTGGGAGTCAGGATGGGTTACCACTGCTCTCTTCCAGTCCTTCTTCCTCCTCGAGCCACCACGTAAACACGTCCTGGAAGTGACGTACCAGTCTGCAGAACACAGTATTGAATTCAGCCTTTCACAGTGGAATCAGAAATATCAAAGCAGCAGGAGCTGAAGACGTCTCATCAGCTGGAGCTAACAGCGCCGACAGTCTTGCTCCGTTTGAGCTAAACCATGATCTTATTCTAATAATGGGCAAAGAAAGAAAGCAGAGTTTGTCCTGGCAGAAGTTCAGCGTGTCCCGGCCGAGCGGTCAGCACTGACTGACAGCAGTTTTGGTGAAAGGGGCTGAGTTTCAATTAGCTTCTCCCTGAGGAGGACAGAGGCTGCTCATCCTCAGCACCGAGCACAGAAACCTGCCAAGACCAGTTTCACCTCTCCAGGTCCAGAAAAAGCAGCCAAACTCTCCTGTTTCTTTCTCCCTTCACTCCTTTGAAGACACACTTCCTGATTTTGTTTCAGCGCCCGACAGTGCCCTTCAGCTGTGGATGTTTTTTAAACTTTGGCTCATTTCCCAAAACCATCTTAAGGCTAAGATGATCTCAGCCCATTCACTCAAATGCTCCAAATGTAAATGATAGCCTTAAAGGAGAGAGTCTCTCTGCAGCACAGGACAGTGAGGACAAAATCCACAGTCCTTGAATTTCATACTTACACAGACTGACTGTGGAAAATACCCAACCATGTCAAATCAAGAGAAATCTGAAAAAACGAAAAAGCTTTTGCTCTGTTTAAGCAGGAACTCGCTCCATTTGGTCACATAACGATGTTAGTCAGGTGGAGCAGCAGCCTGAAGCTTATGTACAAATCATAAATCAAAGGTAGAATAAAACGATCAGACAGTATCACTGTGAGACGACTGGCTGGTAATTTTCCAAAACACCGGACTCATCAGCTCAGCTCAGTCTTTCTAAACTCCCTGCTGCAGCCCCGGGTGGTGGTACAGTGTTGTTTGTTTGTTTTTTTTTTATTTACAGCCTGTGACTCAGGAGAACTGTCTTGAGGAACATCAAGTGGCTTTTTATTGAAACGACTTCACACCTGAAAGAAGTGAAACTATCAGAAAGCCTTGTCGCTGCCTCGTCTGAGGATATAACCTCCTTCATCACAGGACATGGAGACTGAGGAGGGACATGGAGCTCCGGTCAAATGAAGGCGGCTGCAGGAGAACACAAAGAGCGTGGGGAGGAGGGAGAGGAGCAGCCGGAGGCGGGTAATCAACATTTTGTTGTGTTGTCTTGTTTTCCTCTCCTTCTCCATCGCTCTCAGTCTGCTGTCATGGAGGCGTGTGGTCGGTGGAACCACCTGCAGACAGGATTAGAAAGGCCTCTCTCTACCTGCTGGACACGGCGCTGTGTGTTTTGATTTACTGCCTGCTGGGTCTGATGTATAGTGTGGGGGCGTGTGTGTGTGTGTGTCTTTGTATGTGCACGGTCCGAGCCTGTGTGTGCGTGTGTGTGTGTGTGTGTGTGTGTGTGTGTGTGTGTGTGTGTGTAGGTGTTACGGAATGATAGAGCAGATGGAGGCAGATGGCGACTCCTACTGCTGCAGTGATATGGCATCTCATTACAGCTCTGCCAGTTTAATCTGCTACCAATAAAAAAAATATTCTAAAATAAAATAAGATAAATAAAACTCACCAGAAGAGGAAATGCAGGGGTGAGGGAGGAACAGGTGGCAGAGGGGGAGACAATGACAAGACAACAAGGAGCAGACTCAACAGGGAGAGGAGAAGCCTGTTGTTGCTGTGATACAAATGTCCAAACCAAGTGGAGAAAAAGTTTATTTTCAGTTGAGGATTCACGTTTGAAAGTTTAATTTCAACAATATTCTAACTATTACTCAGCACAGAAACACTCGAGTCTCCTGGACGAGTTAAAGGCTGTGTCACAGCCGCCGAGTTTACCTCCTGAAAAATCCCTTTTTTCCCTCAGTTTGGTTTTTGGAGCCCAGAACAGGAACTGAAGCTCTGTGATTGGATGTTTCTTGCAGTAAGACCTGGACCAGTCTCAGTCTCCGTGATCCAGATGTTTCTTCACTGCGTTGTCTCCTTGTTCCGACTCGTGATTCAACCAAAGGAATTCAGTGTTCATCCAAAAGCTGGAAACCACCTCCCATTGTCTGTGGGCAGATACTGATCCAGTCTGTCCCTCCAGACGTCTGTCACATGATCCCTTTCCTCACGTCCTGTCTGTCTCTACTGTTGAAATAGAAACGTACAGTCGATGCAGCAGTAGAGTGGAAGAACAGAATCAATGTTCAATGAATCGTTTAATTAATACACAGAAAATGGATTTGCAGCAGTTTTAATAATGGGTGGATTGTTGAAGTCAGTGCTGAAGCAGCGAGCTGAGACTCTGCAGCCACGATGGCGGCTCTGTGAGGCCGGACTTCACACAGTGACCGTGTTAACATGCTGATGTTCAGCAGGTATAATGTTTACTGTGTTCACCAGCTTAGTTTAGCATGTTAGCATGCTGACATTAGCTAATTAGCTGTGTTGGGCACTTTGTTGAACCAACCCAGCGACCTGAAGACGTCACTGTGGTGTCTCAGATTTACTGTCACTGATTCCAGTTGATTAATGGGAATAATCAGCAGCTGGTTTTGTAAAGACAGATTAGCTGCAGCTCTGCGTCGAGTGCTGGTCGAGTCGTGGTACTGTGTCGGCTCGCCTGCTTTTTTTTTTTTGTCCCACTTCCAGTTTTACAGGAGGAAAAAAGTAAAAAGTTTGTTCCATCTTTGTCAGAGTTCCTTTGCTGGTTGACCTTCTCGTTTTACATCAGGGGATAATGCTGCTGGAGCAGCTCCCCGGGCCCCTACAATCACACAGTAATGGAGGTCGGAGCAGACTGGAGCCGTCCTCCCAGGTCTTTATTACAGCTACTCTCTGGCAAGTCACACCCGAGTAACCGTTCACCTCTGCTGCTCCGCCAGCTCAGAAAATGTCACCGTGCCACTGCTGAAAGCCACAACGCATACACTTAAACATTATCACACACGCATACATGCACACACACTTAAAGCTCTATCTTTCCTTTGGAACGGATCAGAGGGCACAGAGCCAACACAGGAGCCGGAGGGAAAGTGCCTCTGCAAATGGAATAAAATGAGAATACAGGCTAACTGCCATTAGAGAGGAAAACCATGGGAAAGCAGCATGGTTTCAGTATCTTCCTCCTCACTCCTCCTCTTCCTCATTCCCCCTCTTTGCCTCTCATTAACTTACAAAGATGCACAGACACACAACGTAGGCAAGAGCTAGTGACAAGGAAGAACAAATACAGAGATGTTTCATCTGTTTCATCCAGACTCATCACAGGAAATCATCTCAGACCCGGAGAAACTGATCCATTTGACAATGATGCAGATAATGTGCGGACACCACATGACGTCCAGGGTCCCCAGAGGATGAATCCTGTGGACTGAGTCCTGTGACAGGACAATGTGATGCAGAGCAGATATTTTCTTTGGCGGGATGGAACAAAACCAAACCCAGAAACAGCCCCGGCCCCTGGAGGCAACGTTGTCATCTCTAATGACTAAGATGGCAGATGTGGATCCAGACTTGGATCCAAGGAGCAGCAGTTTACCTGAACAAACAGCATGGATCAGTGATTGGTTGTTAGTTATATGCATTTACAGCTCATTTTCAGTTCTTTCCCGCTGCTGATTGGTCGGCTGAACGTGCTGCTGCCTTCCCCAACATACTGAACCTGATCGGTCCAGAGAAACCAACATGGCACAGAAAGTCTTTTAGCTAATGGGGTCTAAAAAGTCACTGTTGCCAATATGTTATTTCTCTGGCGCCACCCTCTGGGCAAACTCTACATATTTTTAGTAAAGTTTTTCTCTTCATTTCTAAACTGACCCGCGATTCGTTTTTTGGTGTAATCATCTTCACAGACTCTGTGGTCAGAATTAAAGGAGTCAGCACACTGACTTTGTGTTTCAGTGTCAAACTACATGAGTCTCCGCTGCGTCGATAAACAGGTTCTACTCATTCTTTATTCACACAACACAAAATTAGCATTTTGTGCCCGTTTCACAAACTTCCTGGCTGCCAGCAGCGAGCGAGCGGCTCTGATTTCTGCATCTGAACTGTTCGCTCTGAAACCGTTCCTCATCTGTCTGCAGCCCTCACATCCGCGCTGGTGAGAGACTCTGGGATTTGTTGATATGCAATCATCCAATCATGAAGGGGAGGATTATGTGTTGTTCTTGATGCCGGAGGCAGCTGGAGCCACAATCTCACCGCTCTCCCAGCAGACTCGCTCATGTGCAAAACACTGTAACACACACACGCACACGCACACACACACACACGCACTCTAACTTGTATGTACGCACTCTTCTTTCATTGTTCGCTCTTACTTTCCTCGTGTTGGTCGTGTATCTGCTGCTCATAACTCTTGCTGGAGTAAAAGGGCAGCCTCATGCTTGGTGTTGACCCACTGGCCTTTGCAGTGTGCTGCCTGTTGCTTTGGCTGATCTGAGACTGAAATTCAGATTTTATTTTTTTAAATTAGCCGAATGAACCTGTCAGTTTGGTGAGACTTTGCCTCTGATCCAGAATAATGTGTTATTTTCCTGATTGTAGCGTGGATCTGCTCCCTCTGTCCTGTCTCCAGGTTCTGACTCCTCTGTGAACACAGTGCAGGATTAGTTTTGTGTTGTTATTTGGGAAGATGGGTGTTAAATGAAGCTGAAATGAGGCTGAATGATGTGTGGAGATGGATGTTTTTGGCTGTGAGAAACAACACACATCTGTCAGAGGCAGATGGTTAATTTTCCTCTTACCCCGTTTTATGTTTCTCATTGGATGTTTATGTTTCATCGCTCAGATATTTTTTTCTATTTTTCTTATTAAAGTGCTTCTAATTCAAATTTGCCTCTGCTGATGTTCCAGTCATAATAATCTACATCCATCTCTAAAGGCTTCTTTAATTTTAGGACGTTATACAGACACAAACTTTATGTGTTTATTATTTATATTTTAATTTATTATCATTGTTTTGTTGCTGGTTGTGTTGAGTTCATTTAGCAGTCATTATCGTCTGCTGTCTGTCCCTCGTGGACAGACGTGGACGGGTTTCACTTGGAATAGTT
Organism: Toxotes chatareus; assembly: GCA_016801885.1. Taxonomy (NCBI): domain Eukaryota; kingdom Metazoa; phylum Chordata; class Actinopteri; family Toxotidae; genus Toxotes; species Toxotes chatareus. The sequence goes on along the minus strand of CM028884.1, from coordinate 25,092,772 downwards.
TGGTTTGATGTCTGCGGCTGAATTCACCGTAAACTTTCTGCTCTCACTTCATTTCGGCTCTTTTGATGCTGTTCTCTGTGTCTTTCTGTTGTTTTATTGTTTGTCTGAGGTTTTCTGTGCTTCCATCATGGCCACGTCTCCCCAGAGGTTTCCACCCTCAGTCAGACTCACACAGGAACAGAGAGATTTTAACATCTACAGAGAAAACGTCACAGTTATCTGAACTTAAATTCAAACATTATCGACTCTTTTTGACATTATTCAAAATGTTAGTAGACTCTTATATCTGATGTCGCCCTCAGTGCTTCTCTCAGCTTAACTCCCCATTTTTGGCAGCAGTCACCCTGTGTGTGTGTGTGTGTGTGTGTGTGTGTGTGTGTGTGTGTGTGTTTGATGAATTATTGATGTGTGCGTCTGGCTCTTGACATGTGTCTGCCATTGGAGTTGGCTTCTTTGATCGCAGGAACCCCACCATTGAAACACACACACACACACACACACACACACACACACAGGTATTCTTGACTACCTATATTAAAGACGGTTATTAAAGGCTCTACTGTGCCATCTGGCAGCTCATCAAATATTAAAGGTCTGTCTGCAGCAGCAGCCACACTGACTCGCCTGCACATACGAATATAGCGTGAACATGTGATGTGCATTCATGCTGCATGTGATGATGCGTCCTCGTAGTTTCGGAAAACTTTAATCTTGGAGAAATTTTTTTCTGCAGCAGAAAGAAAAGACGAGAGACTGAGACGTTTGTTGTGACACAAAGACACAGCAGAGGCCCAGAATTCATTATTTTAGGTTTTTACTTCCATACGTGTTGTTTGTTGTTGTTTTAATTGAATAATAATGTTAAAAATATCATGAGATCTCATGGGACAAATTCAGTTTCTCCTTTCAGCAGGATTCAAAGTCCCTGGATTTAAATCCACGGACCTGCTGCTCACACTCACAACATAAATGACGGCAGCATCTTGTTTTATTGCAGATACATTTATATGTTCTACGAGGTAAAGCAGGCAAAGGAGAATCACTGCACGCACCATGTCTGCACCAATCACTGATTCTGAAATCAGCAGGAAACTTAATGACTGAAGCACAGACTTGTGTAAATGTGGGTTTTATGTCTTCGGTCAGAAATGTTGTGGCAGACTCAGACTTTCAGAGGCTTTTTGGACACAGGAACATGTTGGAATTATGAAACAGTCTCACAGATTGGTTATGTAAGCAGAGTTTCCTGAGGAGACAGTTCAGCTCGGTGCTCAGTAAACAGGTCACACTGGTGCTGAGGTCAGTTCTGCTTCTGCTGATGAGAACAAACACACAGGAGGATACAGGATGTCAGCGATGCTGATGCTGTTTCTGTCATCAGGTTTTCACCTGGATTTTTTGTTGTTGTTTAAAATCTAATTTTAAACTTTTAGTAAACAAACAACAAACAAAAAAGTTTTAAATGGAGAAGAAGAAAAGAGGAGAATGCAGGCAGCAGAAGGAAGGTCTGAGAAGGTTAATTATACTGTGTGTGTGTGTGTGTGTGTGTGTGTGTGTGTGTGTGTGTGTGTGTGTGTGTGTGTGTGTGAGGTGAAGTGCACAGTAACAGGCGTCTCAGGACGGTCGTCCAGCTGTCCTTTAGGCTTTTCATCTGACCTCTAACCCCAGCGCTAACACGCTCTCCCAACTATCAGCTGTCACACTAACAACCCACACAGCACACACACACACACACACACAGGGTGAGGCTAAAGATTCAGAAGAGACATCATATGCAAATAGCCCATATGTGCTGCCTGTCACAGCAGCAGTCTCACAGGTACTCTGGACACTCACAACGTGTGTGTGTGTGTCTCAGGTCTCAGAGTTGAGCTGCAGCTCAGTGAAACTTGTCCTCCTCTGATTTTTTCCTGCTCTTATAAAAACAACTTGTCTCTGAATTATTTATGATCTGCAGGTTTTTTGTTTCTTGTGCTGCTTCACCTTCTTTTCCTCCCTGAACCTAGTTTATAAACTGTCTCTCTCTCCCTCTCTCTCTCTCTCCCTCCCTCCCTGCTTTGTCTGCCTCTCTCTCTCTCTCTCTCTCTCTTTTTCTTTCATCAGCTTTTTCAAACCTTTGTTTCTCAGTAGAAGTTTTTTTCTGAACCTTTGTCTGTGGGAATCTGCTCAGTTCATCCTCTGACATCAGGGCACCGACACACCATCGCGGCTGTTGCTGCGCTGTTACCGGGCCGACCGTCACCTGTAGTCCTCACGGCCTGTGCAGCCGCACCTGCTGAGTCAGCGTGTGGAATCAGCATCGGAAGCCTTCAGTGAGAGGGAGCTCTCTGATTGGCTGTTTATGGACAGTGCCGGCTCCAAGTTTTCACTCAGCATATTATAAAGTTATATGGGAATCCTGTAACAGCAGCCTGTTTCACCGCTGGTTGCACACAGCTCAGCACAAAATGCACAAACACAACAGTTCATCCCAGGATCCAGTCTGGGACCAGAACCCTGAAGAAAACGGTGTCGCTCAGAACCCACTGACCTAAAACACAAACAGGTGGAGGTGCAATATAGATCACTGTGTCTTTTATTTATTTATTTAGCTGTTAAAGATAAGATAACACTTTATTGATCCCACAGCGGGGAAAGTGTGCATGAAATTCAAGTACAAGAAAATGTGCAACAAATACAGTGTTTACAATCTAAAGTTACAAAACCAGTACACAACATACAAAAACAGTAGAAACTGGCTATATACAAATTTACATGATGATGGAGGGGTGATGAGTGGTATGTAGTTAACGTAAACATGTGCTTTTATTAATATTTGTTGGGTTTTTATTAGTATTAGTATTTATTGCTTGCTTTTTTATCTTTTTTTATCTATCTATCTATCTATCTATCTATCTATCTATCTATCTATCTAAACTAAGATTCCATTACAACAAAAAGAATAGCATCTCACCTTTACAGAAATGAATCCTCACCTGTACAGGTGAGCAAAGGAGCTGAGGCGCTCAGTGTTAAAAAAAATAGTGTCTAAACATGTAAAATAAAATGAGTTTTGACGGACAGCGCTGTGTTGTCTTGTCTGGTCCGACGACCTCGTAGGTTTCTTTGTTCACACAGTTTTATCTCCGAGGCCGTTCTGGGTCAGACTGTCTTTATTTTTTTCTCCCATCTGTTAGAAAAATACCCGTCCTCTGCCCCTAAAGGTCCAGACTGAAAACACAAAACAGCCTTTTCTCTTCTCTCTGCTCTGCTCTGATGCAACGGCATGAATCAGAACTGAAAGTGCTCCCATGTTGATCTTTAACTGAATATGAAAAGACCTCAAAGCAGAGTTCTAATACTTCCTGTGCTTCATAAAGAGAAGATTTATTTCGAGCCGACTGCTAAACTGAGGTGTCTGTGTTCGGACTGCAGCTGCTGGACCAAGATTAGACTCTGTAGTTTCCTTGGACTTTGGACTAGAAGTCCACAATCTCATGTTTCCACAGCTTTTCTGTTTGTCTTGGCAAACTCTTGGCCTTGTGTCCACAGACAGGAAAAATAACCTTCAGTCTCAGTGACAGTAATTTGACCTGATTTACTTAATTAATGATCTGATTCACTTGCTGTTTTCACCATCTCACCCTCAGAAAAAAAGAATGATTCTTTTCCTAATATTTATTTTTCAGTCCAAAGGAAGAAAAACCTTCACAAGCTGCAAACACCACCTTCTCTTCTGCATGTTCGGGAAAAGTCAGCTGTGACGTTAGAAGGTAAATAATTGACTTTACTGCATCAATATGCAATTAGAGATAATTTAAAGAGTGTTTCAGTCACAAGGTTCAATCCATACCTGCAACAGCAACCTGTTTACCAGCTCTGACAGAACTGTTAGTTTATAGTAAGTTTGAACTGAAATCATTTTTTTAAGTAATTGAAAACGAGTGATCGCACACTAACACACAACACACAATAAGAAGAAAACAAATTGTGTTTCAGTCTTCAGCGTTTGAAACTTTTCCAGCTCTGATTTTGACTCACGTTTGCTTCAACTTTCGTTTTATTAGGAACCCTCAGGACTGCAGGAACTTTCCCACAAACACAGGAAACTTTTTTGGGATTAATGAACTGTCCCTGCCTTTGGACCCTGGGGCTCAACAGCACAACAATTATCGATCACAACTCGGATCTTTTAATACTTTCATTTATATAATATTCATATACAGCTGCAATCCAAATTGTTCAGCCCCCCACAGCAAATTAGGTTTCTGAAATCCAAGCAGGAGCAGCAGGCAGCCTCTGCTATTGGCTGAGCCTGTGTGGGGGCGGGTCTTGTCCTGGTGGGGGTGGCGCTGCTGCACACCGCCTCATTCTTCAGAGGGAGCTGAGCAGAGATAGCTGAGTGTGTGTTCACCTCGCAGCAAACCCGGACCTGTTCACGATCCGACGGCAGAGCGACGGAGACGGGACCTTTGAGAACCGCAGACCGGATCTGACAGCGGCACCGGCCTCGCTCCTCTCAGCCCGGCGGGGTGCACCGTGCTGCGGCGGAACTCTGCCGGTGTCAGCCTCTCACGGTGTCTCTGCTCCACCACCTGGCTTCCCCTGCCCCGTCCGCTCCGCACGCGCGGCTGTGTGCGCGTGAAGGCACATTTGTAGCAGTGTTTACAGCTGTTAATGTGAGTGCGCGCACGCACACGCGCACACACACACACACGGACTGTCTGTGGAGTCTGGATTTTGAACACTGCCGCCTCCTCCTGCAGATGTTTCCCTGGGTCCGGGTGGATTTTTGAACCGTTTTCCGAGCCGCTGGATTAGGACGCGGAGACATTCACCGTCAGAGCTGCAGACACGGTGAGGGACATTTTCACTTTCTGCCTCTGTAGCAGAGGAAGAAGGAGCCTGTTTGTGTGTCTCACTCACATTCAGCCCGGATCACGCTGAGTGTGCTGTGGTTGTGTTGTGTTCTGATCATAGATGTGTGTGTCTGTGTAAGTCAGGTCCGTGTGACCTGTGCGTTGGATGAGGTCCAAATGAGCTACATTCTTATCCACTGAGCCGAGAAACCCCCCCCCCTCCCCCCCCACCGGGGCGCGAAAACACACACACACACACACACACACACACACACACACACACACACAATTTGAAATGCAAATAATTGTGTGCATAACAAATCACCGGAGTAATTCAGTATTTTCTGAGTTGATGATTCATGAATGAAGCAGATTCTTTGTGAGGATAAATCCTGAGGTCCTGACTGCTGATCCACTTCCTGCCGGATGAATAATCAGTCCTTCAGGCAGACAAACAGTTGTTGCAGATGCTGTTGTGTAACAATCTGAGACCAGATGAGTTTGGACTGGATGTCAAGGCCACTGCTTTTACAGACAAGGTCCACTGGACAGGGGAGGAGACAGAGGAATCTGTACTTTAATAGCTGGGACATTTTCTCAGGGTCAGGTTCATGTGTGGACGTCAGTGTGTCCACATCATACTCAGCCCTCTGCTGCTCTGCCTTTCTCTTTTTAACTCAGACTCTCTCACTTACTCATTTAGTTGTTCTGGTTTATTCAAAGTGTCGAGCTTTTGTGATGTTAATGAAACTACCTGCAGACCTTTCACAGTAAAAGCCTGAAAGGAAAAGAGGGAAAGTGGTAACCTTGAAGCAGTTATTTATTTTAAATTCCAGAGGTCAGATGCTTGGCAGACCTGGCCCACCTCCTCCTCCTCCACACAGAGGAAATAGATTGTGCCCCCCTGGCCTTTTTGGAGGGCTTTTAATTTGAAACAGAGAGAGAAAGCCATGAGTTTCATCAAATCTTTAATCATTACGGTTGTCGTGGATTCAGCCCCTGTCCCTGTTAGTCCACAGCGTGTTCGGCTGCTCTGTGAACGGAGACACGAGTAGCTGGTCCGGCTGTGTTTTCTGTCCTCGAGGTTGATACGTGTTTGATTTTTAAAGGGGCTTTAAAACCTGCAGGAGACACACAGATGCTCCGTTACCACCAGTAACCAAGTGTCACCAGATCAACAGGACTGAAATATGAAGGGAGGTTTTGTACTGATGTTTTATCAAGTTTAAAGCAGAGGAAAATGAAAGTAAAGTCTTGGTTTTCGTTCAGTGGAGCTGAATAAAGGCTGAGTATCATCTGAAACTGTCACACACCGACTGCTGCCATCAGATGTCAGGTCAGATTCGCACAAAAAAGGCAGAGAATGTTTTTATTTTTGTTTCTCAATAGTTTTTGAGGCAGTGACGTATGAAGGCGGTTTGTTGACATGCGTGTTGACGCATCAGGTTAGAAGACGCTCAGTAGTTACAAACAGTTTGTGTGTTGTTGGGTGTTTGTGTGAGTCCAGTGTTCACTCTGCTTTTAGCTCCGGTTTCATCTCCACCAGCTGGTGTGGTCTCTGTCGGGGGGTGTCTCAGAGATGCAGCTTTGCTTTCACAGCAGAAACGATGTCTGTAGGAACACGTCAGTGTTCACACTGAATCAGTGCTGCAACGTTTCCGTAGACTCAGTCAGACTCAGGCGTAGAACCTGCTCAGTGACAGACGTGAAGAGCGTCCACGTCCACACACCCTGCTGGTCTCTGGGGTCCTGTTGTAACAGCTGTGACTGCTTTAACACTCTGCTGCTGCTGCTTCCTTTAACTCTTACTTCCCTCCTGAAAGAAATCCTGCATCGTTTGCCATTTGGCAGATGAAATGCATCATGGGTGATGGTCTTCCTCTCTTGTGTGTTTGTTACAGAGGAAAATCTGTAGGAACATTTTGGCTGCGTACGTCTCCCTGTGCCCTCCGCCTCCTTCCCTCCCTCTCGTCTCCCTCTTCCTAATTACAGAGATGAACTCTGGTCCTGAATGTTTTACAGAGCAGTGTTTGCGTATTCATCTCGTTAGAAGTGTGCGCCAAGTGCCGAAGCCCAGTAGTAGCACTTGGCTCCCGCTGCCATGACTGACTCCACACTTAACCCGTCTGGGAAGTGTAAAATCTGATTTAGGAACATTCGCTCAGAAATCCCTCCAGTGATTGGAATTCCTGATGACTCGCCTGAGTTTGGCTGCCGGCCGCTGCAGAACCATTTCACACTTCACCTCGAGCACTTTATGTTAATGCTGCGGTTTATTGGGTTGAGTGGAGGCGACCAGTGACGCGTGTCAGGGTGGTACCTGAGCTGGGAGGCGCCCTGCCCAACAACAACACCGACATGTGGGAGTTTAAAGGCAAACTCCTCTGATTTTTAGAGATTAAGGTCAGTTCACTCGTCACGGTGAGAAAAACTCAGCCGGTAAAAACATCAGTAACGTGTCCGTGTGAATCTGGAGCAGCTTTATCCAGTGTGAGAGAATAAACCAGGTTCTCTCAGCTTCCAGGTTCGTCACAGGGCCTGCGTTAATAAAGCTGACGTGTAGAGTTTGAAAGATGTGGCTGTGTCTCACGCAGAGACGCTCTGATGAAAAATCTGCTGTTAAGTTAGGGAACATGAAGGATCCAGTTTTTTTTTTTGAGTTTGATCCAAAGTGACTGAAAGTCAGGATATTTCAGTCTCTGCTGCTTCAACTCTGACCTTTCTGTTTTTTAAAATCTGTCTCTTTCATTTACTCCAGTTTTATGGAAGCGCAGTGCTGAAATGCTTTTATAAGCTGTGAAGAGCAAGAAACCTGAGAACATTAAACATTTCTAAGTGTGTGTGTGTGTGTGTGTGTGTGTGTGTGTGTGTGTGTGTGTGTGTGTGTGTGTGTGTGTGTGTGTGTGTGTGTGTGTGTGTGTGTGTGTGTGTGTGTGTGTGTGTGTGTGTGTGTGTGTGTGTGTGTGTGTGTGTGTGTGTGTGTGTGTGTGTGTGTGTGTGTGTGTGTGTGTGTGTGTGTGTGTGTGTGTGTGTGTGTGTGTGTGTGTGTGTGTGTGTGTGTGTGTGTGTGTGTGTGTGTGTGTGTGTGTGTGTGTGTGTGTGTGTGTGTGTGTGTGTGTGTGTGTGTGTGTGTGTGTGTGTGTGTGTGTGTGTGTGTGTTTGTGTGTGTGTGTGTGTGTGTGTGTGTGTGTGTGTGTGTGTGTGTGTGTGTGTGTGTGTGTGTGTGTGTGTGTGTGTGTGTGTGTGTGTGTGTGTGTGTGTGTGTGTGTGTGTGTGTGTGTGTGTGTGTGTGTGTGTGTGTGTGTGTGTGTGTGTGTGTGTGTGTGTGTGTGTGTGTGTGTGTGTGTGTGTGTGTGTGTGTGTGTGTGTGTGTGTGTGTGTGTGTGTGTGTGTGTGTGTGTGTGTGTGTGTGTGTGTGTGTGTGTGTGTGTGTGTGTGTGTGTGTGTGTGTGTGTGTGTGTGTGTGTGTGTGTGTGTGTGTGTGTGTGTGTGTGTGTGTGTGTGTGTGTGTGTGTGTGTGTGTGTGTGTGTGTGTGTGTGTGTGTGTGTGTGTGTGTGTGTGTGTGTGTGTGTGTGTGTGTGTGTGTGTGTGTGTGTGTGTGTGTGTGTGTGTGTGTGTGTGTGTGTGTGTGTGTGTGTGTGTGTGTGTGTGTGTGTGTGTGTGTGTGTGTGTGTTTGTGTGTGTGTGTGTGTGACTCATTCTGCAGAGTAACAGAGCGAATAATTACAGAGCTGTTTGTGTACATGTGATTACACTCCACTATCGATGGTCATAGTGATCAGTCCGTGATGCCGTCTGACCTGTTACCGTGGCGACAGATGGCTGACTTGGTAATTAGTCATAAAGAAAGAGGAAAAAAGAGGTTTGGGGGGAATTTATAAATAAATAAATGAATAAATAAAAATAAAGAGAGGAGAGTGAGACAGAAAAACAGCAGATGTTCCACATTATTCTGCAGGAATGTCTGGGGAGGTTCAGGTGTGCGCATAATTGAAGAGCACATTTTTAGCATATTTTCGTTTCAGATCCACCATCCTGAATTTTACGTCTGTACCCAGAATAAACAGAGTCAGGCCTGTTTCTCTGCTAATTGTCATTTTTTTGCGGAGGTAAAAATGTTTATTTGGTTTGTGAACAAATATTTGAAATATTAGGAATTTATTATGAAGCACTGGCATCAGGCAGGAATTGTTTGATTAAATCTGTGAGCTCTGTTAAATAATGTGATGTTACGTGGTGTCTGAGACACGGTGGTTGGAGATTCTCTTCATGCAAACATCATTACTTTGCTGTTTTCACAGTAACTAAAGCCCAGTGTCCTGATGGTGCTGTGGCTCCGTCAGCAGCTGAGATCAGGAGCTACAGACGCACGGTTCAGGTCCACTCCACTGAAAACAGACCAACCAATGACAGAGCTGCAGAGTGTGTGTGTGTGTGTGTGCGTGCATCATCATCATTATGATCATTATGCAAAGGCAGATTATATAATGCCCATTTGGCTTCAGCTGATTGTAACATCAGTTCAATAATTTATTGATTTCTTAGAGGGAAGTGAATGTTCGGACCAGGCTGATAATCCAGAGCTTTTAAGCCTTTAAAGCTTTAAACTCTCATATCTACTGACCTAAAGCTCTTCTGACTTTTTAAAAGCTGAGGATAAACTAGTGGCCGAGCTCCTGCGGTGAAGAAGCAAAGAGCTGAGCCACATTTTGCTCTTTACCTCATCTCCATTTTTTTTCTGTTTTCAGTGTTTAAAGCAGCAGATTGCCTGTTGACACACTCTGAAGACATGTTCTGAAAACAGAGTGTTTACTGAGTTTCTTCCTCCTCTTTCTTTCGTCTGCTTGTGTTGTTTATTTGACTCTTCATCGTTTCTTCCATCACACCGACTCTGTGTCTGTGTTTCATTTGATCTGGTCTTAAATGAGCTCCTCCTGCTCTGCTGGCTGCTGAATGGAAAAGTGAGTCTGGCCATTAAAATATATCCGATCAATATTTCAGAGGTATGTGCAGTATAATATTAATGTTACAGGCTCTGCTGAGTGAGCCTTGATGTACTCTGCAGCTCGTGCAGCTGATTGTGTAATAATAAATTTTATTTTTTAGCCAAAAACGTTTGTAATTCACAGCACTTTGTTTTTTTTTGCCTTTGAGAATTCATCCTCCTCCTCTAATAAATCAAAGCTTTGATTTTTAGGAAGAATAAAAATCCACTCTTCTTCACTTCTTCTCGCAGCAGTGAACCGGTCCCACTGAGTGAATCCACGTCACTGTGGTTTACTCTGACTCGGTCTGACTGGTCCCAGTGGTCGCCCTGGAAGGTTTAAATGGGAATAATGGAGCACGGCTGGTATAGTCTCTACTGGAAGTTATTCAGTTTAGTTGTTCACATAAAAAGTGACAGAAGTGGTTGTAAGAGTGAAAAAGAGCCAGAAGTTTGAAACCTGCTGAATCTCTCACCTGCTCACACCTGACCAATCGCTGCTCAGTTGGGCGTGGTCATTGGTTAATGTTAGCGAGGTGTGAGGAGATGCTGTCGGACAGTCTGACAACTCCACGTGTTGGTCTCTGGACTCGTCAGAGACGCTGCACCACATCACCAAACGCAAACTTTCCTCCTGTTTGAGCAACGTTTGCTAAAATAAGAAAAAATAGATGCAACATCAGCATCAGCAGCAACTCCCTTTATTTTAATGACTGTGTTCTTTTTATTTCACTTGGTCCTGTTTTAATTCCTGACCTCTCAGCTTTCAGCAGCAGGGTGGCAGACAGATTCATAATAAGCTGAATTAATAACTAATTTCTGCTGATTAAGCCCATGGCTTCGTTCTCCTCCTCCTTTTCTACCTGTTTTCCTCCATCCATCCTCTCTCTGCTAATGCTTTCTCCATTAACCCCACCTGACGGCTGTGTGGGTAATTACAGATATATTTACGGCCTGTGGCCACACACAATGGGAAATAAATAACGTGTTTGACCAAGCAGAAAGAGACATTAGCCAGCCGTGCCCCTCTGCTTTCACAGATTTAACCACACACACACACACACACACACACACACACACACACACACACACACACACACACACACTCTATGACTTTTCTCTTTAATGGAAACTCTTGCCAGAAGGTTGGACTGTGTCTTCGTGGACAGTGCTGTCTCCAGACGTCCTTGTTGCTGCTGTATTTCGGCTCGAGCTCTGCAGTGTTTCCCTCCCTCTGCCTCTGCTGCTCTGTTGTGCAACAGGATGTTTAAAAATAAAATCAATACGGACTCAGGTGGAGGTGGAGCGGGCCACACTTTACATCTGCATCCCTCGCTTTCATCTCCTTTCCATCCGACCACAGCTCGACAGGTTTTTCTCTCCCAAATTTATCTAAACCCACAACTTAAGCCACATCCTGCAGCTGGACATTAGCACTGACTCTTGGTCTGGTTAAGGGACGTGGGTCAGAGGCGTGGACTGGATCAGTTTGATGATTTTAGACCTGGCTAAATCTGACTAACCGGTTTTTGGAAAAGAAGAAGCTCAAGGAAAGGAAAGGAAAGGAAAGGATGTGTTCTTTAGATCTGGTCTAAGGACCGGTTCATGGTCTGTCAGCATCTTAAGACAAACTGTCCAACCATGTCCTGGTGTCCCAGTGGTTAAAGTTCATACTAACTGCAGGGTCCCAGGTTTATTCTGGAGCCGTAAATCAGCTTGTTTTGGAGACAGTCGCAGCTCAGCCTCTGTTTGCAGACTGAAGGGAGATACTTGTGAGACTGAAATTGTTTGTGACCAGAACATGTTGTTGTTTTTATCTTTGATCAAATACCTTTAATACCTGAGAGGCGCCTGGCCGCCTCTGCAGCCTGTGTTTTTTATTAAATGAATTTCAGTCGATAAAGCATCACTGTGGCAGGAAGAAGAGCTTCTTTGCACCGTCCACATATTTATTTCCATCGGCCTGTTTCCATCTCTTGAAGCAGATTTCCATGTTTGGGTGGAAGTAGCTCATGTTTACTTTTCATAACATTGTCCTCCTTTCACAGCGTTTCCTGAAACACATCCAGCCGCTCAGGCTGCAGACTGCTGTGATGGTTGGACTGCATGCTAATAATCGCTCTGAAGCTGCGATTGATTTCAGGTCGTTATCTGTTTGCTGTGTTTGTGTTTTAGCTCCTGTGCGGCTGAGAGCTGTGCTCAGATTTACGTCGGCCAATACTGAGGATTAAATGTTAACAAGTGCGAGTCAAACTCTGCTGCCGGCGGCTGCTTTATCACCACTGTTACAGCACATTTCTACGGGTTCCATTTTGATTTACGCCGTGTTGTGAAAATGTCTGTTGACGGGAGTTTTATTGTCTTTTATTCAATCATGAGCCTGTGTTAAGAGCGTTTTTGTGGTTTTAAGACCAGTCGACATCAGAGAGACTGATGGGAGTTTGGGAGAAAGGCCAAAAATTGAAATGAATTATGGAAATGCTCCTTTGTTCCTCTGAGTGGTCTGATGTGTTAGTTAAAGGTTTTATTTCAGCTTCAGTGAAGGTTTTTAAAGCAAAGATTGGTTTGGATTTCTGAAAATATTAAACCTGAAAGTCACATTAGGCCTTGCTTTATGTTTCTGCAGCAGTGAATAAAGAGGTCGCCTGTTTCCTCCTCCAGTTTTTCACATGAAGATCAGTTTAGTCGTCATGTCGAGCGTCGCTCAGCTGCTGAAACACGTAAAACGTCCTCTGTGGCTCCGTAGGAGCTTTGTCAACACGTCTCTGTGTTGTCAGTGTGTGTTTGCATGTGTTACAAACCGCTTGTGTGAAGTCTGAGAGACATGGCTTCACACCGGGCACCGAGGTTCTGATGTAAAGATGGAGGATCCAGAGTCGGCAGTTGGGGAGGGGACACCTGAGGGGACACCTGAGCTAGAGATGAGAACAGCTTCTGTGCTTCTGATTGGTGAGGGAGTCAAAACACGACGGCTGTGTCAGTCCACGCTGATGAAGCAGACTCACACTGTTTTTTTTTTTTTTTTTCAGATTTTGATTGTTGCTTATTTATTCACGAATATACAACAAATAATTTCAGTGGAGATAAAATTGTAAAGTTTGTCCTGATGGCGGCGCTAGAGGAACTGTTATTTACTGTCAAACGTGAAAAGGATTCACCTGCTGGACATTTCATGACATGACAAAAATGAGGTCAGGGGAGTCCTCATGGAGACCACGAATGTCAAATCTGATGGACGTGTGTCCTCACTTTGGATGGACGGACGTACACATACACAGTTTCTGCTGGTAACAGTGGATAAATCTACTGTGTTGAATTTTAATTTTACTGATGATGATGAACCAACAACTTGCCGTGATGGTTGTTGCTGCTCTTCCTCGTGTGTTTTATTTTTGTTGCTCTGTGTTTAAAAACCACAGGACGGAGTGTTCATGATACCGTGACACAGATTTTTTTCTTTCTCAGTTATTTGCTCCTCTCGCTCCACAATCGTCAGATAAACCAAATTATTTCCTCGTTACAGAATCATTGTTTGATGAAATCAGTGAAATTTAAACCAGGTACAGTTTCATCTGACCTCCTCCCTTTGTCGGTCACCTGACTTCCTGCTTCCTGCTCCCGCCATAATTGCTACGACTGCTGGAGGACGGAGGACGAGTCTCCCACTGTGGAAATGCAGTGGTCCCATCAGCCTGTTTTATGCTGTTTGATCTACATCCTGTTTGCTGAATCACGTGACAGGAAGTGCTTTGCTAAGTGAAAGGTGTTTATTTGCAGGGATATTTTACAGTGGTCGCTCGTGTGTTGATGTGCGGTGTGAACAGGGCCCATGTGACCTCTGAGGTTGGACCCACTGGTCTCTGGACCCTGAGGAGACGCTGGTCTTGGTTTGAATCTCAGAGCCGCGACAGTTAAACCTTGTGACGTGTCCGTGCTGTAACGTGGCTGCGTCGCTGTTTTTATCTTCAGAGGAAGAAGCAGGAATGTTGTGTTCATGTTGTGTTCATGTTGTTGTGCAGTGACTCCAGTTTATCCTCCTTGTGTTTTCCACCACGTGGCTGAGCAGAGCAGTCGGGGGTGTTTTGGTCCTAATGGCCTGTGTCCAACATGTGGCTTCTCAACATGCTTCTCACATTAAGACGGCTTGAGTGGGGGGTGTCGGCCCTATGGGGAAGGCGGGGGGTGGGGGTGTGGGGTCTCCTGCAGGGCGGTATGAATGGAGGATCGGGGAGAGGACGTGTTGGGTTGGGGGTGAGGTGTTTTAGCCTCGGGAGGTGTCAGCTCTGTCCTGGCAGGGTCTTTTGTCCTCGCCGTCGGCCTGTTCGTATTCAGATCAGCTGTTGCTGAGCGTCGGTGTGAGCAGAAACATGAACTCTCTCTCAGGAGGATTCGTGTTTCCAGCTCTGACGGACGGGATGATGTTTGTCTCCGGAGGATCTGTCCACGCTCCTGCAGGTGAGACAGAGAGCACTGTCCACCTTTTCCTCTCATGGTTTTCACTCTGTCATATTTAGGTTTCACACAGGGAAAAGCAAACAGAGGACAGCAGCCAGGTACCTGAGCGGCAGGTGTGGCTTTCAGTCAGCTTCAGGTGTTTTTCACATGTTTTAGAAAATTATTTGATAGATTTGATCTTTTTACATTTTTAATCTTCTGACCTGTTGAATGAAGGAATGAAAGAATGAAGGAATGAGTTTCACTGGCTGAAAAAAGTACATGAATTCAGACTGTGGCTGGTTGTGATGCGTTCAGGTGCTGGTAAGAAGCTTTGGACATCTGAATAGGTTTGTTGTCATAGCATCATGCAGGTATGTTGTTAGTCAAAACAACAACAACAACAGCAGCAAACAAATTAAATAAAAAAAATGCAATAACATCTCAGCTGTAATGATCGGTGTGTTGTCTGCTTTCTAACTGCTGGTCACACTTTCTTTCCGCTTTCTGTAGCTGCAAAAAAACACAACTTAAACTGGCAGTAGACCTGTTTGGTTCTTGAACTTATCATGATGAAGTAATGTTGACTGCACAGTGTAACGTCTGTGGAATCATCACACTGTCTGTGTTTAGACTGGTTCCCAGTGGGAGTGAGAGTGGGGTGTTACAGGTGTGCTGTGTTCACTGTCATCGTGGATTTCTCTGACCACTGTTCAGACTCAGTTTAATTTTCAGTGCAGTCTGAAGGTTTGGAAGTCTGAGTCGTGCTTTAAGCGCTCGTCTGATCCCAGGAGTGGACTCGTCATCTGTCCTGTCTGTATCTGTCTTGTCGACTGTTGTCAGTCCCACTGGAGCTGAACTTTGCTCCCAGCATGCCTTTATTGTCCCTCTGATTGACAGCTGGCTTCTGACCGGGGGTCTGGTGTGACAGCGGATGAAGGATCAGCTGCAGACGATGTGTTTGTGTGAGATGCCGCCTTTTGTGGCAGCACTTGTTTGCTTTGTTTCCTCTGCTGACGCGAGGGTGAAGCTCTGACGAGTTGCTGATGTGATTGGATGTTTGTGTGTGTGTGTGGACTGATGCTGAACGTGGGTCAGCGTTTGACACGGGAAGAGGAGGAAACGTGTGAGTTGTTTACCCAGGAAAGAAAGTTTGAACGTATTTTCAACAAAGACCAGATGATAAGTGATGATAATGTCAGATGTTCAAATACATATTAAGAGCTATGATGTAAACCCTGAGCCTAAACCTAACCAAGCTGTAACCACAGAGGCCTCAGCCTTCATGGTACATGGCTACGCTGGTTTCCAAACTTCCAGTCAGCTTCAAGTAGCTGAGATAAATAATCCATCACGACGAGCAGAACCTCTTTGTTAAAATGCCAGAAACAGCAGAATTCACTTTAACACATCACTGTTGGCTCGTGTCCTCTGGATTTGATTTGTCAAATAAAAGCTTTTCAGTGTCCAGTTATCAGATCTCAGACGTCTGAGTGTCTCCGATGTGCCATAAAGCACAGGCTTCCAAAACATCTCTGCAGCGCCACATTATGATCATGTGACTTTGGCAAATTCAATCAAAGGCAGCAAAATATTGGCTGTGATGGATCATCTTTCTGCAGCAAGTTTCAAGTGTCTGCGAGTCGGTTTTCACAGCGTCCTGAAACACACTGCGTGCACAGTTATTAGGCACCTCTGTAGCCCCCACCTGGACCCCCTCTCCTGTGAACCTGAGCTCAGCTGACAGTCATTTCTCTGGAAGCTGTGGATGTGTGTGTGTGACACAGAGAAAGAGTAGCAGCAGTGAAATCCTGCTCCTCAGCTGATGCTGATGCTGAGTCAGGGTGAAGACGGAGAGAGAGGGAGAGACTGTTAAATATTTCAGGAAGGTCGACGGGGAGCAGCAGCAGCTCCGGGTTCTCCTCGCCCATTCAGCCTCACTGAAACCAGCGTAGTCTGATTATATACATGCAAGAAACCAGGACCCTGTTTCCAGAAAACCTCTAAAGGCAAAGATGATAATAACTCAGAGTTATAATGAGACTAAGATCACGTTAAAGACGCTGGTCTCAGAGGGTCCAGGTCACGGAGGAACTCAGAAACTTGTTTTGTTCGCTCCACTTTAATGGAGAAAACTTGGCCTGAAGTCTTCGTCCTGCACGTTTAAATGTAAATAACTGATCAGGCACCTGATCACCACCTTATCAGCTTCCAGTGTTTGTGTGATCCCCTGCTCTGACGACACAAAGCAGGTGTGTTGTACACAAAAGGTTTTGCTGTTACGTAAAGGCGACTGTGACCCGGTTGGTTAAGTCCATTTTTAGCTGTGACTGATGCTTCTCTCCTGTACTTGAACACACCGGAGTAACGTACATGAAGTCACACTCTGGTTATGTACCTGCAAGCAAAGCTTTTCCTGCCTCGCTCTCATAAGTACAACTGAATGTACAAGTGTGCTGCTCTTTATGTTTTTATAGCTCTGTGTGGGATGTGACTCAGGTCTTGGGCGTGTGAAACACATGCTGCTGCTGTGTGTGTGTGTCACGATGAGAGGTGTGTAACCAGGTGAAGCCGTGTAAGTACGCGTCGTGACCGTTGTCCTCTGCTCGTTTCTGTCTCCGCACGGCCGCCGGCGTTGTTATTCCAACAGAAGGCGCCGTCGTGCAGCTAATGAACCCGTGAAAGCTAACGCGCTCGGCCTGCTGGTCGCACACGACGAGCAGAATGAGTAACCTGTAGGGTCACCTGTGCAGCATCTTCTTATGAGCCATACGTACGATGTATTGTTCGGTGACGTCTTGTGGTGGTACAGATTATCACAGGAGTAAAGGAGGAAGTCATGTGACATTGTATAAAGAGGCTGGGGACGATGGATGGGCTGTAACCATGACAACGACGGTTCATCGCGCCAGCCTCCATGTGGGCGCTGATGCTCCTACAGGTCGCCTCAGAGGGAGGGGACAAACGGCCTGTGTGTGTGTGTGTGTGTGACGTGTGACTGACACTGACCCACAGATGAACCTCATCTCTTTGTGTCTGCTGGTAGAATTAATCTCTGCATGACTTATTTCTGGCTGTCAGTTGTTTTTACAGAGTCTGAGAAGCAGCGCTCAGGACGACACGCCACAGGCTAAACACGAGCAGACTCTGAAATCCAGCTCTGATTCTTACTGGAGTTTAAAGCTACTTCAGAGGAAGCTAAAAGGGGAAGACTGTTAGCTGAGGGATTAATGCAGCCTGGGTCTAATTCGATTTTTAAACATTTAAACTTGATAAGATTTGAAGTGTCTGATAAGAAAGAGAGCGTAATGTGATGCAGTGCTGATATAAAAACACTCAGCTCATCGCGGTGAAATCAGAATTAAAATCAGTTTTCTCATTCTTCATGATGGATCATCTCCCTGTGCTCAGATGGGTTTCCTCTCCGAACGATGACGAACAGCAGAGAACAGCTTGTTCTCACAGAGAAGAATGAGCTCTGACTGTGTGCAGAAGAATCTGACCGTGCTTTATATTTAAATAAAGTTTTTCCAGCAGAACAGATTTGACGGAGGAACATGAACCTGTTCAGTGACAGCAGGACCCTGTGCTTCTGCTGCACTGTACTTAAACTCTCCATGAAATCACCGCTAATGAATGCCCGTGCTGTTGTCATGACAACAGAAACAATGGCTGTTGATATGCCAGTGGGAACACCTGAGTTGTGTTTAGCTATAATTAAACACAAAATGAGTGAATGTAGAGAAAAATGGAGGCGACACAACAGGGATGGACGACAAACTCAGATAACTGAGAGAAACTCTGTGACACTGAGATAAATCAGCTTCAGTGTGGATGTCTGATGTGGACGATGTGACGTGGACGATGGACTTCCTGTTCTGTAGCTGCAGATGTATTGATGATGATTGATGTCACCTCCACACTGATGTGTGACTCTAACACCTCTGTGTGACAGACTGCTTCAGTTTGTCTCTGAAAACCAGGACCTCTCGCTTCACCTGACGTTTACTCGGTTTGGCCTCTTTGATTCAGCAGAGAACCAGAGAGAAACTGAAGCGAGACCAACGCGAGGAAACGAGGAGAGAAACCTGTCAGACAAACAGAAAACCAGCTGCTCTCACCAGGGTCTGGATCTGGATCCACGTCTGAGAAACTAACAAAGCCTCAGACTCAGAAACTGTGAAAATCCCTCAAACATTTTTCAGCACAAACATCACATAACATTTAACTTATAAAAAGACGTTGAAGACATAGTTGGTTGATAAAGGTTTTTTAAGCCGTTCACCAAACAGGAGTCAGGATTAAGTGCCACCGTGCGTCAGTGCAAGACTCAGGCTAAAAAAAGCCAAAGAGGTGTGATGTGTGTGCGTGCAGACGCTAAACTCTCTCCCAACATGTTAACACCTCAAATCTCTCTGAAACGTGATGAACCTGGACAATTTCTGTGAGAGCTTTATTTAGGAGCAAATATAACTGAATATAATTTATCTCTATATGTTTATATTCAAGTTTCAGATTCAGAGGCATTAAAAACGCATGTGTCACCTGTGACATCTGCTCTGTGAACGTCAGTCAGAGTCTCCGGTGTCTGCTCACTCTGCTGACCAGATGTGAGTTGGATCTGTCTCGTCTGCCAGATTTGGTTTTAGGGATGTGGAACTGGGCCAAAGTGGAGTGAGAGGCAGCACTTGGGACCAGCTATGGACCAGCTGTGGACCAGCTATGGACCAGCTGTGGACCAGCTGTGGCCCAGCTGTGGCCCAGCTGTGGCCCAGCTATGGCCCAGCTGTGGCCCAGCTGTGGACCAGCTGTGGACCAGCTATGGACCAGCTGTGGACCAGCTGTGGACCAGCTATGGCCCAGCTGTGGACCAGCTGTGGACCAGCTGTGGACCAGCTATGGACCAGCTATGGACCAGCTGTGGCCCAGCTGTGGCCCAGCTGTGGACCAGCTATGGACCAGCTGTGGCCCAGCTGTGGACCAGCTGTGGCACCTCTGGGCCGGTTGTTTCACGTCATTCTCGATGACTCTGGCCTGATGGGATTTAGACCCCTGTTTTTTTTCTGTGAGGCTTGGTCATGTGACTGTTCCAAGTCAGATTCACTGAACTCTCTTAACTGTGTGTAGTTGTTGTAAATCGCTGATTTCACACTAACAGAAACCACCCGAGGAGGAGGAATTTCACAGACCTGCTGTCAGTCGTTATGTTAGGTTACAATAAAAAAAAAAAAAGTACATCTGTCAACAGTGTGTCATCAGAGCAGCGCCACGCTGTGATAGAAATAAAGAGGGAACGCTGCCATCCATGACTAATATGAGAGGCGATCACAGGGACGACAGTCACTGAGATGAGACCAGAGAAGTGTACAGCCTGCAGCAGGTGATGTTACCCTGTCAGGTGTTATAACAGAGACCTGCACAAAGACCCTGAGGCAGCGAGACGAGTCCCAATTTTCCTACCAAATACTGAAATGTAGAAGCTGCTGCTGTGGGAAACTTCCCTCAGAGGAACGGAAAACCAAGCTACACCGTCCTCCGCCTCGGTTTCAGTCGCTGGGCACTGGGTGTAGCCGTGTTGCTGTGGTGTAGCTGGGATATCTGGGAGCTGAGGGGTGTAATGAAGCGTGGAGCGGTGCTGTGATAACCTCATTATTCTCCACCACTCGCTCCAAAATACTCTGCCAGCCCCACCAGTTACTGAGGCAGCAGTAGAGAGTGAGTCGATGGGTTAATCGTGCATGCAGAGTGGATGTGTGTGTGTGTGTGTGTGAGAGAGAGATCTCTGTTTTACAGAAGTAGATCTCTGTGGAACATTTCAGAGAGTGATTGATGTTTATTTTGAATGTGAAAAGCAAAATTACATTTAAAAGATGAAACAATGCAAAAATAAATCAGGAAAAATGAGAATATTAAATTCACACCAGTGGCCTGAAGTTGTCTGCAGCACGCTGTTTTCTGTCAGAGGAAACGTGTGTGTGTGTGTGTGTTCGCCTGCCGACATTTGTCCTCTAACAGCAGTAAAAAAATGATTTTTAAAACCAGTGAACTTCTCTCTAAAAAAATCTTCATATTTTCAGCGTGGAGGAAAGGGCGAGCCACCTCTTCTCCCCGTTTCGTTGCAGTTTGCCGAGCTGCAGCAGAAGAAGTGCAGTCGAAGCTTTTAACCCCCCCGACCCTCCTCTTCATTCCCCCACCTCCAACCGAAGCCAGAATCCCTCCCAAAGTCCCTGAACTCATCTGAAAATCTTTCTTATCTCAGCTCCTCCCTCAGTTCTTCGCCCAGCAGCGGCATCTTCGGCTGTTTCAACTGTTCTGAGGATTCAAGGCTTCAAAATCCAAATTCATCTCCACGTCCAACCTGAGCGCCGCGAATATTCCGGCCGCCCTGCAGCAGTTCACTGCTTCACTCGTTTGTTATGAGAGACCAGAGACCAGGTTCACATCCAGACCTCATCTGTGGCTCAGGTTCAGTGTAAGTAAACAGGCTGCACCTGTTCTGTGTTAAACCAGACCAGGACCTTTCCCTGAACCTGAACCAGGTGCTGAGAGATCCTGAGCAGAACCAGAACCAGGTTCCTGATGCTGGAGTCTCTGCAGGTGGATGTTGAACTGAGCGATCAGAGATTCAGGTGGAAAACAAACAGGTGGTCTGAACATTTTACTGATCCGTTGTGGATCAACATGTTTCTGACTCGTCATGTATGTAAATATCAACGTTTCCTCTTTACACAGATAAAAAAACATGATCATCAACATCGTGTTTCCTACAGAACCTCTTTGCTGCTGCGGTGTAGTTGTAGACGAACATAATTTTTAGGAAACATGGTTGCTTCATGAGGAGCACACATATACTGGATAAACTGAAGTGCATTATGGGATTACTCCGTGATCTAAATCCAGTTTACCTGTCATCTTACTGTGGACTTGTGACACTGGTTGTTGCTGTTGTTTGCCTGCTTGTTGTCTTGTTGTGCAGAGTCTTCCTGACGTATTCACTTATTTTGAACCTTGTCCAAAGGCTGCACCTGCAGTTTGATCACACGTGATTTCTCCTCCTCGCAGCTCTGCCGTTTGCGTTGCGTTGCTTTGAAAAGTCGCACATCAAAGCGCTGATTGCCGGACCTCGTCTGAGGCGACAAAAGGCTGCTAATTGGCTTCAGTCCAGCGTGACTCACGTTTGTGTTTGTAATGGTGATTAAGTCACTTTCATTTTTAATTGTTTTTTTTTTGATCGTGTGTCTGTGATTTCCTCGTCCGTTCCTGCCTGGTTTGAGGGTCACGGACGCGTCTCCTGATCTCTGATCTGACTCAGCTTCACTGAAATCTGTGTAAACTCCAGTACAGGTTGTGGTTCCTGCTCAGACTGGATGATATGAAAAAAGTGTCTGCTGCACTCAAATGTTCTGTGTTTGAAATCGATTCGACGTCTGTTGGCTGCTCTTCCTCCGACTTTTCCTCCGATCGTTCTAAACACACGTGTGAAAAAACCTTTCAGAAACCTGAGCCCACAGGATCAGTTCATCCAGCAGACACCGTGTCGGGGTTAAACTCTTATTCCTTCAGCCTCATGAAGAAAACCTGATTTCTCTTTCACTTCAGTGAGTGAATGGAAGCATCAGATGACTGTCTGAACCTCCTCTGATTCTCTTCACTGCCAGATGAGTCAGAAAGAGAAGGAAAGAAATGACCCTCACTCACACTGGGCAGGGCTCTGTTTCGGGTGTGCCCCCCAGCACCACCCCCCACCCCCCAGGTCGTATCAGCATTAATGGCTGCTGTTGTTTCACACTACGAGCCAATCTGGCTGTGCTCCTGGAGCCATCAGTGGGCTGTTAGCACACAAACAACAGCAGCGCTGCTGCTATCAGCTGCAGTAAAAACAGCCCAGGACCTCCCGCAGTTCAGGATGGCTCCAACCCCCCCGCCCCACACGTCTTCCTTGATGGGGATGCAGATTAGACATGCGGCATGCGGGGGGCAGTTTGTCACGGGCTCTGGCTCGGTTTGGGCTCCGGGGCAGAATTTGGTGGGGTTTCTGACAGACGTCGTGTCGCCTCCCTCTGTTCTGCGCGGCTGCAGAGAGGAGCCACCATCTGGACGGAGCCCAGCGAACGCTCGGGAGGACAAAATAAAGACAAGACTCTTTGTTGTTTGTCGTTGTTGAGTTTCTTTCTGTCTTCTTTCACTCTCTGAACTGTTTCTACGAGAAGCTGTCTGTGTGGGGACATTCATACAGAGACTGTAGAGGGGACAACTTCCTGATGCTGCGGTGGAAGTCCAAATACAATGAGACGGGATTTTACTGTTCTGTGAAGTTATTATGTAAACAGTCATTTTATCCTCGACTGTCAATCAAACTTTACAGTGACTCTGTTCCTGTGACCAGTGCGCTGTGTTACTGGATGACAGGTCGAGCTGGATTCAGCGTTTTGTTACGGCATCAGGATCCGTACTGCAAGGACAGAGACAGTTTGATCACTGTCTCTGTCCTTGAGTCTTTGAGGACTTGTTTTTTGGGGGGGCTTGGGTAAAGTCTTAATTATCTTTGACCTGCTGCACAGGAAGTGATGTGGCAGTTAGCCTGAACAGTGACAGCCTCCGCAGCTGAAGATGCCTCCAGCTGCAGAAACTGTGCAGTGTTTGATTGACAGGTGAAGCACGGTGCAGGGAAACAGCGATGAGTTCAAATGAAAGCAACAAAAACAAGAAGAAAATTAAGAAAAGATCTGCAGATTAAAACTTTACTGACGACAGCAGCGAGCGTCTGTCTGCTGTTTGATTGACAGCTCTGTTGATCGTCTTCCTTAAAAAAAAAAGTAACAGCACTTTTCCTCCATCTCTCCATCTGTTTGTCATTTTGCATTGATTTATCTTTTAACACCTCAGAGATATTTTCTGCTGATCTGTGATCTTCTCAGTCCTGTCACACAATAAATCCGTCATCTCACGCTTAATGTTTTCTTACAGACTGGATTTTCTCCTGGAGGTTCCTGTGGACTGCGACTGAGGAGCTGCTCCGTCACTTCCCTTCACTTTTCCCACACTTGGATTAACGTGCATGAATCTGGTGAGGAGCTCATGCTTTTTTTCCCCTCGCTTTGAGTGTCACACTTTTCGCTCTTGTGTTTTGCTCGGTGAACGTGTGTGGGCGTGTGCGCAGGTTTTATTGTTGCAGAGGAAAATGACTGAAATGTAAAATCAGTCCTATCAAGACAATAACAGGTATCAGTTTGTGTCTGAGGCTCAGAGAGATGGAAATTCAGAGGGACGGGGACGGGGACGGGAATGGCACCGAGGCGTCACACTCTCTGATGTTTTGTTTTGTTGTTGATTCCTCTGCGTTCACTTTGACGTGGCTGGTTTTCTGATTTCAGTGGGATGACAACACAGAGGTCATCTGATTTATTTTATTTGGCTTTTGAGGAATTAAAGGTTGTTTTTTTTTTTCTTCCTCTGCTGCAGCACTTGTGGATGTTGCAGTGGAAATTATTAATGTGTGCTTCAAGCGTTTTTGGTACAAATTTAGCACAGCAGCACTGAGTGTGATTCAGAGGAGCTAGCTTTGAAAAGAAATCATGGACAGATCAATATTGCAATAGGTACGGCTTTTTGTAGAGTATATATATATATACTCACTAAATATAGGCAACGCAGTGTTTTACATAAAAAGGTTTGTTTCTAAACCTGCTTCAGTCACGTCTGATTATTTCTCCACATTATTTAATTTGATTCAGATGAGTCTGGCGTCTGGTGGGTCACCTGACGACTGTTTCCTCAGATGCTGATGTTTTGTACGAGAGATTAAAAATGCTGACGTCATGAAAAGCCTGGTGTCAGTCTCTCCTAACAGCCCGCTGACTCAGCTGCTACCACCACAGCAACCCCTGATCTCAATGAGCACATGAATATTTTAGACTTGGGAGTGAAGGCATCAGAGTCTGGAAATGTTAAATTGATGTGTTGTCAGTTGTCGTGTCAGTCGCTGCTGATTGGTTAGAGCAAAGACAACGG